>PVKN010023021.1:0-14957 GCA_004027915.1 Capromys pilorides | reverse complement strand
GTTCACGTTGGGTTCAAACTTGGGATCCTCTTGCTTTCGGCTTCTCAAGCACTAGAATTACAATGAAGCACCAGAAGGAGAACCCCTCTTGAAAGGCTTGATTATGCACAGTTCATATAGGATCTAGGATTTTTATTGACTGGAATGAAATCAAATTCCCTATTTGAAATTCTGTATTTGGAATACACCTGTAATTTTAGTACTCAGGAGGCTGAGACAAGATAATTACAGTGAGTTTGAGGCCAGCTGGGGCTACAGAATGAGTTTAAGCCTGAACTACATAGTGGGATACTGTATAAAAAATTACAGTGCTAACATGAAACTTCTGGAAGACACTGGAAGCTTGTCTTTATAGCTCTAGTACAATAAATACCACAGCTAATTTTTTTTTAAATGCTGGGGATAGAGTCCAGGGCCTTTCACAAGTTAGGTGAATCTACCACTGAACTACATCTCTAGCTCCTAGAAGTTAATACTGTAATGCAACATTTTGATGGTGATGTTGAAAATGATAATTGAAAATGATGTTGAAAATGTTGTGAAGTTGTGCTGTCTCCCTAACAGACTAGGTGATGGGCAGGGCAGTGAGTGGCAAAATTATCCATGGAAGTCACCAGCAGGAAGCATCTTTCATCTCCTTAACATCAAAGTACAAAAAGGCGGGATTCTGCAGCCTGCAGTGGCTTTGAGTCCAGCTTCCTCTCTCCAGCCGGCACCTCTGTTGTAGCTGTCTGCTCCTTCCCAGCTGGGATGCTTGGACACCAGCGTTCCCTACCCTTCCCTCAGCCCTGACTCATCTTTTCTTCCATCAAACAACAAGAGGAGGATGATACCCCCCACCACCAACACCTCGAGGTTTGCTCCAGACTCCCCCTCCCACCACCCATCTCTTCTGGACTGCAAATAAGCTGTTTTTCCCTTCTCTGAGCTGACGACCTTGTTTCTTGCCCATTTAGATAATTGTGGCAATTTTGTGTTGTGGCACAGAAAGCACTGCTTTTTCATAGAGAGCATATAAGCATCTTCCTTTCCTTTCTACTCTAGGCACAAAAGTACAGAAGGGCAACTTCCACGTCGCATACTAGCAGTCCGTAGGCTCTTTAGTTCAGAGCCTGGCTATTGTTTCTGGACATGCCAGTGTGCAGCTCTGCTTCCTGTTCTTCCAGACCAGCACAACATTTGGCTCATTTGAGCCCTGTCAAGAGGGCTCTTGCCACACAGGCATGGACTCTCTGTTGTTGTCATTTCCTGGCAGGGAACGATTATTCCATGTTGCCTCAGGATGCTTTCCTAGTGTCCTCATTGGCTGAGCCAGTCTTCAAAAAGCAAATGTACAGTTAGAGTCATTTTTTTGGGGACACAGGCAGGAATAAAGTCAATGTAGTTTCGTGGAAAAATCACCAACTACAGACCCAAGAGCAAGACTGCACTGTTTTGACAACAGAGAAACTGGCTCCACCCCACACATGCTGAATTGTCTCTACCCTTGTGCTTTCCTGGACATTCCCCTCTTCACAAGATGGGGAAAGTGGCAGTAGTGGCTCTTTTTCTTTAATTACTGACCAGCCTGGCCACATAGCACTGGCTATAGTACATGGCCACCTTCCATGTACTCTTCTCTCCAGAATACAATTAATCAGCTCTCTTTCTTGATATTTATCCATTAATATGCACCATGTTCTTGGCTGTAGTCTTAATTTCAGGTACCTCAATTTCTCCCATTATTTAAATGAATCTAACAGTGAACCATCTAAGTTGAATTCTGCATCGTTAGGACAGAATGTCTTACATCAGTGCAAAATATATGTTTCTTCAAGTGTATGCTGGGAATAGAAATACTACTTTAGTAACTCATCAGTTATCTGGCCAATTCTTATTTACTGTCCATTCTGTGTCAGGTTCTACAGGTCTAATAATGGCTTATTTATTGCTCAGGAAATTTCCTTGAAAGGTTAATAATAATTATTTCATGTATTTCTACATGTTCATATCTTAATTATTTTATTTTACAATTTAAATGAGTTCTTATTCAATACTTGGGACTTTTTAAGCAAGAATTTATATATAACAGAAGGATAAAAAGTGAATAATTCCATTGAGACTTTAGATTTGGAGAGATCTGGTTATCATTCCTAACATTAGGAATCATACGGAACATATTAGGAGGGTTTAACTAAGCCTTATCAAATAAATGCATTATCCTGACAAAAACATTATGTAAACATAAGCTGACCTTTATCTTGTTACTTTCAGGGGAGGAAGACCCCAGATTTTCAATATAACCATTTTTGGATCTTTTTAAAAATTTATTATTATTATTATTTTTTGATTATTGGCGATTGATTGAATCTAGGGCCTTGCATTGAGCTGCATACTCAACTCTTAACATTTTTTTTTTAAATCTCATGTGGCTCAGACTGGGTGTAAATCTGGGATCCTTTTGGCTCAGTTTCCAAAGTAGTTGGAAACTACTGTGGTTCTGAAGCCCTCAGAAAGGAGAAATCACAAATTAAGGAAAGAATTGAGCTCCAGGGCTCTGGATTACCTGTGGAGAATCGCTGAGGATGGAGAGCTGGGGAGATGACAGGACTCACAGGTTCCTGAATTTGGACTGCTTTACATCTGCTTGGTGAAACATCAAGGGTTACCAGGACCTCTTTTTTTTTTGTAAAATAATACTTCACAACATAATTAACTTTGTTCTTTATCGCCTGGAATTACCATGGAGTCCTTTTGTCTCTTATGTTTCCTCCCTTCCGTGAGGAAAAAACATAACAATCTTAACTTCACAGGCCTTGGGATTCTATTTTGCTCATACTGCTACAAGATAAGCGAAGAACACATAACACTTGTGATTAAAATACACAGAAAATGCCTGACGTCTTTCCACATCACATTGAGCCTTTTTCTTTTTTTTTTTTGGCACCGGGATCAAAGTCATGACCTTGTACTTGCCAGGCAGGTAGGTGCTTAAGCCACTGAGATATATCCCCCGTTCTTAGCCTTTTTAAAATGTGTAGGACTCTGAAAAAGCCTTCGGGCGGGCGTCAGGGCCTCCACGGCGGAGCAAACCAACTCCGCGCTGCTCGCGCCAGCTGCTTTATCCAGGGCCCACTGCGGTGCAAGACTGCGACAGCGCGACGCAGAAGAAATAACGTGGCGTGCAGTGGGGCAGAAATGGGATACACTGCGCGTGGCCGGCATAAACCAGGCCTGACTGTTTCCAGATCAAGTACAACCTGCAAATGCAGAGGAAAAGCTGGCGGCTGCTGCAGGGCCGGTGCCCGCCCCCATCAATCCCGCCCTGTTACCCGAGGGTGCGCGCGCCTCCTTCCCCCCACCCCCCCGCGCTTGCGTGCGGAATACAGCGTCTCTCCTTGCCCTGCCCGGGAGCTTTCAAGCTACAAAAATAACTACACGCAAGTGGGGAAGAGAACCAAGGCGCGTACCCAAAGAGGTGCTTCCCTTCTAGCCAGTAAGCTGGAAAAGCAGCTTCGCGCCAGCCCTTTATAGTCAGTCCCTCGAGCCCCCCCCTAGCAACTGCTCCTAGCAACCCTTGGCCCAAGCTCTCGGCCACCTTATCGGCATCCTCCAGGTCCTTCTCGTCCTCTCCCACACCCAACCGGCGGGGTCGGGTCACGTGACGGCCCCAGGAACGGGGCGGGGCCGCGGGGATGGGCGGGACGGGCGCCGCGAGGCGAGCTGTGGCGTCATCTCGGAGCGACCAGGTCTTGGCGCTGTGACACTCTCTAGGTTCCGGAGCGAGTAAAATGGCGGAGGCTGAGGCGTTCGTGTGTGTCCGTGGTCCCAGCTCCGGGTGCCAGGCGGTACAATGGGTCCCGGCTCAGTACTCAGTACGAGATATCATTCACCGACACTGCCGACGTCTGGTGAGGATTCTGGTTCTTGGAAGGAAGGGAAAAGGGCGAACTGGGAGTGGGGCCGGGCGCGGGCAGGATCTGTCTGGGTGCCGTCCTTTCTCTAGTTTTTGGCACTGAATTCTCCAGTTTTAATGTGCTTCAAACTGATATTCGGATTAACTGCTTTTGCTTTGTAGCGGTGGTCGTTTTGCTTCTCCACAAAAAGTAAGCACCTCTTGTAGGTGTTTCTTTACCCGTTAATGAGGTTTGACAGGATGTATGTGCTATATAGGTAGATGACGTGTATTTTGTCACGTGTATTTTGTTAGCTTTTGCCTACAGAAGTACTGTATGTCATAGCCAAAACCACGCCAAAGGACGCTTGTGGAGAGAAATGGATTGAGGCTATGTACAATTGAGGTATGGTTTTCGAGACCTGTTACTTAGGTGTTTTCATAGTCATTTGTTGTGACTACGAAAAGCAAATCAAAATCTTTCAAGGATTTCTCAGATTACTTTCGTGGTTTTATTAAATTCTCAAGCAGGCTTTTTACAAGTTATGCGGTATTAAACTTGGTGAGCTACTAAAGACTTTAGTGATTTCGCGGAATCTTGTTTGAATTGTGACTTTCTTTTTTTTTTATGGCGGACTCGGCTTGCCCTAGGAGTAGGGCTGGCTCGGCATTCTGAACCATCTCGCTGGCCCTGAATTCTGACATTTGATCTTGAACGTGTTTCCTTTATAATCATGCCTAATCAGTGCCTCCCTGGGCAGTTTTCTCTGCTTGTTGTTTATAAGCTTGGCAAGTGGTAACAATACAAATTTCTAGAAGATCTGGACCAGTTCCATGAAGAAGCAGTGTGTATTAGTAAATAATGTGGCTTTTCAACTTCCTCATTTTCAGGACCTGCCCGATAGCTCAGCGGAATAAAGCACCCGCTTAGGTAGAGCTCAGCAGCTGGATTCGATTTCCGACCTGCCTTGTGGACCCTGCCCCCAGGGTGCACTGAGATGGTGGTTGAGACTGGGCCTGGTGTCACACACCTGTAATCCCAGTGCTTGGGAGGCTGAAAACAGGAGAATCACTACGAGTCTGATCTACTTAGTGAGACCTGTAGATCCAAATACATAAAAAAGGGGACCACCTACTTGGGGACCCCCTCCTGTTCCTCTCTCGGACAGGAGCCTTCTTTCCCCTAATAAATATATTCTGCTCATAAAAAAATATATACATTAAAAAAAAAAAGAAAACTTCCTTGTTTTCCTTTCTAAGTTGCAGCTCAGGATAAAATTGATAGAACTTTTTGACTATCAAAATGGGAAAATACTTTTCAAGATAGTTGAAGGTTAGTGTATTTGATAATAGCTCTTCAGTGTAGTATTCAAGTTTAATAGTTAATCAAAAAGGAGACCAGAAAGAAATAGGATGTTAACTGTGAAGAGTATTTGGAATAAGTTTTTTGGCGACTTTTGTCCTTTTGAGACAAGATCTCACTGTGTAGTCCAGGGATGACCTTAAACTTGCCGTGTAGCTTAGTGTGGCCTCGTATCCCCTCTGGAATGCTGGGATTGCAAGTGTGCGCACAGTGCCCAATTCAGCAGAATTTTAAAGTAAAAAAGAAATAGAATTGCGTTCTATACATTCAGAGATATAACCATAGTGAATGTGAATAGAACCAAAATGTCATGTACGTGTATAAATCTGCCAAAATGAAACCCATTAATCTGTATAAGGAATAAAAAAGTACAGGAGAAGAACTTCACAACTTATAAAAGACATTTGGTGAGGTACTGGTCACTCTTTCCAAGGATATGGGAGACAGTCTTTGGAAAAACAGGGTTTATTCAAAGCTAGTTCTGGAGGAGATGGAGGGGCCTCTTTTTGCCTCAAATCATGACTTTGAAGTGTAGAAGGGCTTTTATGAGAGTAAAAAACAGAGGGGAAAAATACAATGAGATGATAAAGACATGGCCATGGTGTTGCATTCCTCTTCCTCCTTTAGTTCTTGGCTGCTTTTTTCCCTTGTGGAAACAAAACTGGATCCCAGCCTTTTGGGGCCAACATCTGTCCACCTGAGCTGGAGAGGAGAGGTGGCCATACTTCTTCAGCATGAAGGAGAAGTTTGGAGAAACAGCATATTTCTAAATGAAAAAGTACTAATTTTATTTATTTTTGGAGGGAGAACTTCCAAAATTTTTTCCTTTGGGAAGGGGAAGATTTGGGAAAAAAGGAGGGAGGAACCTGTACACAAGAGTTTTACATTATTGGATGGAAAAATCTGGAAAAATGGGAGATACCAGGGAAGGGAAGCCAAGCGGAAGCCAGACGAAAGGGTCTGCATGTGAAAGCCGCATGTCCAAGGTCCATTTCAACAAACATGCTTGGGGTGAAATCCATTTTACGGGCGGTCACTGCAGGTTTGCCCGCAGTACAGAATGTTTCTCTTTCACACATTCACTAAAAACACTACTGTTGTTAAAGTCACTCCAGAATGCTGTAGTGTGGACAGGGAAGAAGTGGAGAGGAGGAAGTGTGGACTTCTCTCCCCCTCATTTTTATTAGGCAATAAAACAAAGGAAAAATTATTTTTCCTTTTTTGGCTAAAAGTAGTATTAATTTTGAAGATCTGTTTGACTCTCGTGGTTACCATAATGATTTATTTACTTCAGTATCCTAACACTTGAAATGTACCTAGACCAATAGTAGGCACTTACTAAATAGTTGAATGAATGAAGGATAATACCCTTTGAATTGCTGTGAAATGTGGCTCAGAACAAGCTGTTCAGATTCTGTTTCAGGAAGATACCAGTAGTGCATTTTCCTTCTCCATTGGTGTTTGGATTTCTTTATTCTGGACATTGTATATTTAGCTGTGTACTTCTAGTGCTATAGTAACATGAAGAATAGCCTGTCTTTGTAGCATCAGAAACTTGCTTAGAAAACTACAGTTTTTGTAGTTTATTTTCACAGTGTTTGATGCATACACATTGGGTATGGGGCACTTGGGCAGTGATGGGGTGTAAAACAGACAAGGGCTTCTAGGTGGCTCTAAAAATGTTGATGCTTATATAGTGTATTAAAAGCCATACACCTTAGAGGGATCATGGAGATACACCCTTGTAATCCCAGCCATCAAGAGGGTGAAATAGGAAGGAGCATCCAAATTGGAAAGCAGCCCGATCTACATGCTGAGACTCTATTTCAACAAAATGAAGCAAAACAAAAACAAACCTTTTGTCTTGGAAGTGTGTGGTAGTTCATTGGTAGAGTGCTTACCTGGCATATGTGAGGCCCTGAGTTTTACTTCCTGCGTGGCAAAATAAAAAGCCATATGCTTTCCTCTGCCATTTTTCTTTAGGCCTACTTACACTTATCAGGCTTTTTATTGTTGCTTTTTTTGGTACTACCAGGGAGTGAACTGGGGACCTTGTGCTTGCCAGGCAGTTGCTGAAGCTGCTGAGCTATCTCCTAGCCAGGCTTTTTATTGTTAATTTTAAATTTGGGAGCCAGTCATGAAGTTAGGTTGCTTTACCCTGTTTAAAAAGTCAGAGTAAATGATCTATGGAGCTATTGAATTAGAGGCCTACACAGTCTCATGACTCAGCTGACCTATTAGACAAGGAAAAATAGTTTTTATTTTTATAACAAAAAAAAGAAAACTGAAAGTTCAGTGTATCATGATTAGATAATACTAGAAAAACTGTACCTGGAATATATTATATGAAATGACTGTAGTAATTTTAATCTTTTTTTTTTTTTTTTTTTGTATTATGGCTGACTTAGCCTGCCCTGAGGGTGGGGCTGGCGCAGCATGTGGTGCCGGGTATCGAACCACAGTCCTTGCAGTTACCTGAGCTTTCCTATGCAGGTGCTTTAGACTGCTGAACCCTCTTGCCGGTCCCAGTAATTTTAATCTTTAGTTCAATAAATATTAATTGAACATACTACCTGGTAGTAAGTGGTATAACAAAAAACATAAGGAAATCTTATTATTCATGAAAGGCATTAAAACCCAAACTTGTCTCTAGGATGTGCCTTTGGAATGCTTCTTTGTGAAATGCAGCGGATCCCTCGTTAACATCAGTGGCCCAGTACAGCATGGAGCTGTTTATAGTCTGGAACCTAGACTTCGTGGTGGGAAAGGAGGTAGGACGTGAATGTTCGTTACTTGGTTGTAATACCTCTATAATCTTTAAAATTATGTTTCACGTTAACATACTCCTTTTTCTGTAGTATACTGGTCTGTTTTGCTTTCTGAGATCCTTTTTTTTTCCCCCAATGGAGTGTTTTATTCCTTAATCTTTCTGAGGAAGAAATTATATAGCTGGGCATGGTGGCATAATCACAGCAATGAGGAACCTGAGGCAGGAGGATTTTTGAAAGTTCAAAGCCAGCCTAGAATATAAAGTGAGACTCTCAAAAAAAAATTATGATAGAAATCATACTTTTCTTCAACTGGTTGCTCTTGGGGAACCTAGATTCTAAAGCTGTGGAGAACATTAGATGAAGAAGGATGACCTTTATTCTGACTGGTTTTTGTTAAAGATCAGGCTTTAAAATAATTAAATGTCCTGCTTTTATCAGTATTTTGTCTCATTGTCTGAAACAGGACCTAACACATCTGTTTACAGTTCTATGTAGATAAGTCCTTGTTATACTTATTTTATTTTATTTTTTTAATTTGTTATTTTTTAGAGAATACAAAATAGGGCCAGCCAGATATTTAGAAAGAATACAAAATAGGGCCTGGTGTGCTGGCCTCGCCCCCCTGGTGCCCTGAGATGGGAATGAGACTGGGTGTGGTAGTGCACACCTGTAATCCCACCACTGGGGAGGCTGAAAACAGAAGGATCACTCTGAGTCATCTATGTAGTGAGACGCTGTAAACTCTGTGTTAAATACATGTTAAAAAAAGCATTATAAATGATACAAAATTTGACTTAACAAAGTAATAAGAATTCAACAGTGGTTGCTATATGGCATGATGTTGTGTTTAAATTGGTTAAGTTTCCAGATATAAAGGTGCAAAGTGATTTAAAAAAATAACAAAAAAGTTAAAAGAAATTAAAAAGAAAAATTCTAAACATTAACACCTCTTTTCAAAAGTGGAGATCGGCAGCACAACTATCCAAATTATCCTATATATACATACACATAACTATAACTTTTCCTCTTATTTCTTTTGTTCTTTTTCTTATCTCAGTTTTTACTTCACATTGAACAAATCCTTTCCTTTTCACAGTACCTGTTGTACCTTTCAGACTACTTATGCTTTCAGTTTCTCACACTAGTGAGACAATATGATGTTTGTACATGTGGGTCTGATTCATTTCTCTTAGCAATGCAGTCTCTAGTTGCATTCGTTTATCTACAAAAGCCTCGAGTTTATGTTTTTTTAATAGCTGAGTAATACTCCATTGTGTAAAAATATCACATCTTTTCTATCCATTCCTCAGTTGATTGGCGTTTGGGTTGTTTCTAGCCATACTTACACATCTAAGAAGATAAGAAAACTAAAGGAGTAAAAACAGTATGAAAAGTCTAGGTGTACCTCCAGATACACAAGCACATAACCCTTAAGTTGTCTTCATCTGCACTAACTTGGTTTGGTCTTACAGTATTGAGCTCTCAGACTGTGGTCATCTTACTGTTTGAATTGAATCTTAGAAGAATGAAGTATGTCATCCACCACTGATAGCTTCAAATTGCCTTGTTTTTTAAACTCATTGGAAAAACCTGACCACATGGTGTTTAATTCTTAATCTGGAAGTCTTGGAATCTCTGGCTAAAGCCCCTAAGATATATTACACTATAGTATGCCAGACGTATAAAGGGCATGAATTCAAGTCAAATTTATCAGTTCTTTTCCCTTTATTGTTTGGGTTAGAACCTTGGATCCATTTCTTTAAAAAATAAAAAAGATGAATAGAATATAGTTTTAATCTTGGGATCCAGACTGTTTTAACAAGTTAAAATCAGGCGTGGTGACACATATGTATAATCCCAGTACTTAGTAGACTGAGGCAGGAGGATTGTCATGAGTTTTGAGGCTAGCCTACACTACATAGTGAGACCCTATCTCAAAAAAGAAAAAAAGAAAAAGAAAAAATTTGCCTTGTATTCATCCTTGAATACATTTTAATCTGTGTTTTCCCAATATGTTGGCTCAGGTTTTGGATCTATGCTCCGAGCACTTGGTGCTCAGATTGAGAAAACGACCAATCGGGAAGCTTGCCGGGACCTCAGTGGAAGGAGATTGCGGGATGTCAATCATGAAAAAGCGTGAGATTACCCATCTTTCTTTTTTTCTTTCAATTTTTTTTTATCAGTGTATTTGCTATACACAGTAATCAAATTCGTCATATTTTAATTCTTCATATTTTAATTTTAATTTAATTTTTTTCTCATTCTCCTCCTTTCAGTTCTTCCCCTCTACTTTGTTTCTGTGTTTTTTGCTTCTGTTCTTTTTTTAAAATCCCTTTTCCCTTCCAACTCCCCATTCCCCTTTCCATTTGAATAAGTTCTTTCTACTTCCCAATATCTGTCCTCCATTTTGCTCATTTACGCTTCATGTTCCTGATGAGTTGTTTTTTTTTAAAGCCAGCAGCATACTTTCCTGTTGATAGTGAATTAAACATATGACATATATCAGATATGTAAAGTTAGTTACATTGTAGCTTTATTTTCAGATTTAACTTTTCTCATAATTTAGCAATCATCTTTGGGCAGAGTGTGATGGCATATGCCTGTAATCCCAGAACTTGGGATGCAGAGGCAGAAGGATTGGAGTTTGAGGTCAGCCTGAGCTATAAAGTGAGCTTAAGGCCAACCTGAACTGCAGAATGAGGCTCTGTCTCAAGAAGAACAAAAAAAACCAAAACATGTCTGGGTTTTTCCTTAAATTTATACAGTATCCTAGCATTAAGTACAGTATATCTTTCTAGGGAAATACCACAATTTGGGAGTTCATTCGTCTAGGGAACATTTTACATGTCCAGTCATGTATTAGTATTATAGCTAATGTGTCACTAGGCGGTAATAATTTTTTAGCTCCATTATACTTTCTGGAACCATACATGTACTCTGCCTTGTTTGAAATGCTGTGTGATATACTATATAAATTATCGTGCTGTTATATCTCTTCTCCTCCTGCCCAGAATGGCTGAATGGGTAAAACAGCAAGCCGAGCGGGATGCTGAGAAGGAGCAAAGGCGCCTGGAACGACTTCAGCGAAAGCTTGCAGAACCCAAGCACTGCTTTACCAGCCCTGAATACCAACAACAGTGCCATGAGATGGCTGAGCGTTTGGAGGATTCTGTGCTGAAAGGTGAGAAGGAAGGTCCTTAGTGTGACGTACCCTGGAGCCATCAGTAGACACAAAGGGCAGTTCTGAACATTTCTGAAAAAACTGATGAAAGCCTTGGCATAGTGGTGCATACTGAAGTTTCTTGGGATGCTGAGGCAAGAAGACTGCATGTTTGATCCAAACCTTGGCAATTTAGCAAGACTTTCTCTCAAAATTTTAAGCTGGACATAGTGGCACATGCCTATAATCCCAGCACTCAGGAAGGAGAGGGAAAAATTACTGAATTCTAGGGCAGTCTGGGCTACATAGTACAAGGCCATTCTGAAATTTTAAAAATTTTAAAATTCTCGGGATGCAGCTCAGTGCTTACGTAACATGAGGCCATGGATTCAGTCCCTGGTACCACAACAAAGCAAAGCAAGACTACATATTTTTTACTATGTACTGCTGTGCAGACATTGGGCATAACTAACCTCTGAATTTGGGCCTTTGGGGCTTTGGGCCTCAGGAAAGAATACTTTTTTGATTGTGTGTGTGGATAAGCTAAATCCTTTGGAGGTAACTACAGTGTATTTACTTCTAATTTTAGGTCAGTCTTAAAAATTAGTTTTAGTGGAGGGCCGGCCAAATAGCTCAGCGGATTAAAACACCTGCTTAGGCAGATGCAGCAGCCAGGGTTCATCCCATGCATGCTGGCCCCACCCCAGGATGCACTGAGACCTTAATTGACACTGGCCATGGTGGCGCATGCCTGTAATTCCCGCTTTTGGGAGTCTAATCTGTGTAGTGAGGCTCTATAGATCCTGTACTAAAATGCAAGAAAGAAGTTTTAGTGAAGATAGTTCCCATTAAGTTTTTTTAAGTCTGCAAAGCATTACAACTTTTATGGGTATAATAGAATGAAAAGAAATCATTCCTAGCAACACGATTGTTATATAATAGAGGAAGACATATATCCACACACACACACACACACACACACAGATAACACAAGGACAAATAATTAGGTTTGGGGAGAATTAGATGATAAACTTCTTAGTCTCAAAGTTATAAATTGGGTATTGATGCTTTAAAAAGTTGGTTCTAGGGCCAGGGTTTAGCCACATGATACTTAACCTAGCAAGTGTGAGGTCCTCAGTTCTGTTCTAGAACCAGAATTCTTATTTGACATCTTTGTGAATTTGAGGTTAATCTCATGTAATGTAAAAATACAAAATTTCAGTACCCTAAGAAATTAATTTATTCTTGTGGTACTGGGGACAAATGGAACTTTCACATTGAGCTACATTTCCTCATCCCTTTTTATGAAGGGATGTTTTGGAGAAAGGGTAGGGTCTTGCTAAGTTTTCCTCAGCTGATCTCAAACTCTTGCTTCCTATACTGTGATACATGGCTCCTTAAGAAATTTACATGTATAACTTTAGGTTGTACTTTTTTTCAATCCAGGTTATATATTTTATTTGAACTCAGTCTCAATAATAGAAACTTGTTAAATTTCTGGTTAGGTATACAAGCATCCTCTAGCAAGATGGTATCAGCAGAAGTCAGTGAGAATCGAAAACGGCCTAACAAATCTCAGACAGACCAAGGAGGCAGTGCAAAGAAAAGGAAATGTTTTTGGTAAGTAGGTTTCATTTTGATCCCAAATTATCTTCAAGGACTGAAATGATAAATTTTTTCCTTTCTCCTTGACACATTGACTTTTTTTTTTTCTTTTTCACATTGACTTTTTGATTAATGTTTTATGGAAGCTCAGAAGACTGCAGAGCGCTTCAGTTATCAGGTTTTAAGTTGATTGTTGCATAGTACATATTTTCAAGCATGTGTTCTGTGAGCAGCATTAAAAGAAAACAAATGGTAATTTTTTCCTTGCAGTGAAACATTACGTCAGGATAACTGTGTATTCAAATTACTTTGGGTATTGAAAGAATTAACTTTCATATATTCCAGATACGAGTCAAGCTGTACGTTCCTGTGTTGCTGATCTTCAGTAGTTTGGCCAGACCTGTCCACTTGCATATGAAAGGCACAGCAGCTCTTTTTCTCACTCATTCTGCTGCTGTTCTCATGGCTCTCCACTTGACCCTCTGGTTGACAGCTCAGTTCACTAGGCCTAAGTTCTAGAAAATGCTAAGTGTCCCTGGATCTTGCTTCCTTATTGGCCTGCCTTTGGGGATGCAGTGGTACCTCAGTTCATGAACTTCGTTCTTTCCATGATTCTGCTGACAAACTGAGTTGGAAGAGAACCAAATCAAATTTAGTGTTTGGGTTCCGTGTGGACCTTGTGGAAAAATTTGATTCATTTCTTTTTTAAAAAAGGTAAGGGGTCTTGCTATGCAGCACAGACTTGTGGTGATCCTCCTATCTCAGCCACCCCTGTGCTGGATTACAGGTGTCCAATATCATGCCTAGTTTCAGTGGCCTGCATGGGGCAGGCATGGCATGCAGTACTGGGGATCCAACCTGGGTCCTTGTGCTTCCCAGGCAAGTTTTTAGATTGCTGAGCTATCTCCCCAACCCTAATTTGATTCTTTTCTCCAGTTATGTTTGTGACCAGTGACCAGAAGGATTGAGAGAATTGAGTTCATGAAACAAAGTACCCTGTCATTATTACCAAAGATTAGGTAACTTTTGGCGATAGAGATTTTGTGTTTGTCTTTTGACATGGGAATTAAATGTTCCTGACAGAAAAGGAACATTATCTGTATTTATTTATTTGGATTTTTTTTGAGACAGGATCTTGCTCTGTAGTTGAGGCTGGCCTTGAGCTCATTTTTTAGCCCAGGCTGGTTTTGAACTCAAAACAATCCTCATGCGTCAGCTCTCTGAGTACTGAGGTTACAGGCATATATTTTTTAAATCAGATTTACTGGGTATAATTTATATACAGGAAAATTTCACCTTTTCTAATGAGCACATCATTGAGTTTTGAAAAATATATAGTCATGTAACCATCACCACCACAGTCAATATATATGTTAAGAATAATACTAACTGGGCATGGTGCTGTCTGTCTGTAATCCCAGCACTTGGGAGGCTGAGGTAAAAGGATCACTATTGAGTTTGAGGCTAGCCTAAGCTACAGAGTGAGTTCAAGGCCTGCCTGAAGGACATAGTGAGACCCTGTTTTGAAAAGAGAAAGAATATAAGTATTCTTATAAGTCAGCATTAGTAGTTCTACATACCCTTCCTTTTACCCACACCCTCTGGCAGCCAGTACCACCAATGTGATATCTTTCCTATGGTTTAGTCTTTCCCAAAATTATTTAGTCTTCATGGCCTGGCTGCTTTTGCTTAACATATGTTTACAAGATTCATTCATTAGTTCTTTTTTTTTTTTTCTGGGTATCGAATCATGCTTTGTTTTAAAAATACATATTTCAGGGCCAGCCAAATAGCTCAGTGGATTAAAACGCCTGCTTAGGCAGATGCAGGAGCAGGGGGATCGATCCCTCGGCTGCCATGCCAGCCCTGCCCCCGGAGTGCACTGAGACAGCAGTTGAAACTGGGCATGGTGGCTCATGCCTGTAATCCCAGTACTTGGGAGGCTGAAAAACAGGAAGGATCACCACAACTCTGATCTGTGTAGTAAGACCCTGTAGACTGTTTACTAAATACATTAAAATAATAATATAATAATAAAAGTATGTATTTTAAATACATAATATATTCATTGTGAGGTATTGGTACATGCATATATTGAATCTTAATCCTTTTTACTTTTGCTTTTCTTCCCCAAACTTCTCTATGTATATGTCTAGCTCCGCTTGCCATTGCAAAACATGTACA
>PVKN010023020.1:0-14956 GCA_004027915.1 Capromys pilorides | reverse complement strand
TTGTTTGTTTCTTTATTTATTTATTTTGTGGCTGGCTCAGCCTGCCCTGGTGGTGGGGCTGGTGCAGCATGTGGTGCCGGGGATTGAACCGCAGTCCCTGCAGTTGCCTGAGCTTTCCTAAGCAGGCGCTTTAGACCACTGAACCATCTCGCCGGCCCAATAGAGGTAATTTCTTAAGAAAATACATAGAAGCCAGGCATCATGGCACATACCTGTAATCCCAGCACTTGGGAGGCTGGGGCAGGAGGACTGGTGCAAATTTGAGAGCAGTCTGAGCTACTAAAGTGAGCTGAAGGCCAGCCTGAACTGTATAGTGAGACCCTGTCTCAAAAAGACAAAAAAAAAAAAAAAAGAAAAAAAGAGAAAGAAATGAAAGAAACTACATAGAGGTCGATCTTCACCATCTTGAATTTCTGAATGGTTGCTTCCCTATGAGCTTCTAAGAAGCACAAGCAACGCAACAGCAAAAGGACAAACTGGACCTTGCCAGACTCTTCTGTGCACCCAAGGGCTTCCTAAGTGGACAAGTCGCACAGAGCACGGGAGAAAAGGTTTGCAAGTTGCATATTTGATGAGCACTCCGGTGTGCACCCAGGACGTCCTTGGGAGCTCGTGTGGGAAAGCCTTGCTCCCCCGCTGCAGCAGCAGCAGCCAGGGGTGGGAGGTGATGGGTTAGGAAGGTCTAACGGCATCCTTGGGTTTATCATAGCTTGGTGGGCAATTAGGACATGGGGCCTAGCTGGGGGAAGTGGGCTGCTGGGGACAAGCGTTAAAGGGTACATGCCCCCCACCTCCATCCTCTCCCTATTTCTGCCCACCAGGAGGGGAGCTGCGCTGCTCTGCCACACTTTCCTGCCATGATGTACTCCCCAGCATGGACCCAGAAGTTATAGAGCCAGTAGACACTGGACAGAATCTTCTAACACTTGCTCCTGCACACTGCTCTTCTCAGGTGTGTATCACACCAATAAAAACTCACACAATGCCAGACTCATAGCTTGAAAATAAATACAAAGAAGTTTTATGACACAATAACAAAGAGACAGGTAACCCAAATTTTTAAAATAGTGTGAAGGATCTGGGTAGCCATTTCCCCAAGGAAGATATGCAAATGGCCAGTAAGCCCATGAAAAGATCAGTAACGTTGGCTGTCAGGAAAATGCAAACCACAACAACAGTGTGATACCAATTTCACCTCTACTAGGATGGCTGTAATAAAAAAAGATAATAACCAACCAGAACGTGGAGGAATTAGAATTCTCAGATGCCGCTGGTGGGAATGTAAAATGGTGTAGCCACTTTGGAAAACAATTTGGCATTCCCTCCAAAAATAAAAAACTAGAATTCCCATATGACCTACCAACCATATTTCTAGGTATATACAGAAGGGAAATAGAAATAACTATATGTCCAAACACCTCATACTAAATTTCCATAGTGTGCTGGCCGTGTTGGTGCACACCTGTAGTCCCAGCACTTGGAAGGCTGAGGCAGAAGGATCAGTGCGAGTCTGAGATCAGCCTGGGCTACAAAAGCGAGCTCAAGTCCAGCCTGAACTGCATAGCGAGACCCTGTCTCAAAAAGACAATAAATAAATAAATAAATAAATAAATAAATAAATAAAATTTCCATAGCAATGTTTGTCATCATGGTTTCAAAAAAAATAGAAATAATTCAAATGTCCATCAACTCATGAAGTTACGAACAAATGTAGCAAAACCACTCAATGGGATAGTATTTCGCACAAAAGGGAAGGGACCACTGGTCTGCGCTCAAATGTGGGTGAACCTTGGAAACTTTACGCTAAGTGGAAAATGCTAGACACACAAGAACACGCATTATTGCTTAATTCCATTTATGTGAAATTTCTCAAACAGGCAGACTCATACAGACAAAAAGTTAGTTAGTGGTTGCCTAGGGCAAAGGTAGGAAGCTGAAGGATTGAGGGGGTGGTATGTAAAGGATCTGGGGTTTCGTTTGGGGGTGATGAAAATGTTCTAAAATTGATTGTGAGGGCTGATGAGATCTCCCAGCAGGCTAAATGCCTGCTTAGGCAAGTGCAGGGACCGGGGTTCCATCCCCTATACTGCATGCTGCTCAGGCCCAGACCCTAGATACGCTGAGCCTGCACTGAGTCCTGGCATGGTGGCGCTTACCTGTGGTCCCAGCGCTGGGGAGGCTGAAAACAGGATGATCACTACAAGTCCTAGCTGCGTAGTGAGACCCTGTGAGACCTTTTTTTATTTTTTTTAAAAAAAAAAAAAAAAAAAAAGATTGACTGTGACGATCGATAACAAACTTTTCCAAATCCACTGAATTGTCCATGGTACATGTGTAAATCTTAAGGCCTGTGAACTATATCTCAGTAAAGCCGTGGCAATTACGCATAGCGTCATCTAATATTCCACAACAGCTCTGAGATGCCAAGGTGTGGCTTGAAGGATTTGAACCTGGGAAGAGAAGCGAGAGTGTGGCAACTGCCCGAGGGGGGACCCAGGGGCGAGGCAGGCAGCAGGGGGCGGTACCTTTACTGAGGATAGAAAGATCTGGTAGTCCTGGCAAGGGACAAAGATGAGCCGAGTGGGAGGTGATGAAGAAATAGGACCGAAGCGGAAGGACGCGCCGCCCAGCCCAGGCACAGGGAGGTGGACTCCCACGCGGCTTAACTGATGTACCATGAGGGCTTTTTTTTAATCACTTGTCTCAATTTCCTATGAAAGAAAGCCAAATCCATTTTGTGCCGATGAGATAAGGTCGGGGGAGGGGAGCGTGAGTTTCAGAAGTGAGAAGAGTTGGTGAAAGAATGACAGAGCTGGCTCGCAGGGGCTGGGGGGCGCAGCACCCGGGCGGGGCGGACACAAGCGGGCAGACTCCTGAGTCATTCCTGCAGTCGGCCTGCAGCCCCAGTTCTTCCAGCGTTACTCATGCAGTTTGGCTCGCGGCCTTTCACTCTCTCTCTCTTTCTCTGGAAAGTCTCCCCTGAATTTACTGCCTTTTGACAACCTTCCTCCCAGAACTGAATGTTCTTCCCCGGCTAGGGCTGGCCTGAGCCCGCCTCCCTGGCACCGCCCGGGACACTTACACTAATTCAGTCTGAGATGACCGGGGCACAACCATTGGGATACTGATAGTGACAGATCGGAAGAGCAGAGGGCAGTTTACGTGATTTAGCTCCAGGACATCGTGGGGGTGGGAAGGTAGAGGTTTGCAAAAGAAAGGAAGGAGAAAAAAAGTCGTGTTTGATGCGCTGGCTGGTGGAGACGTTTGGAGGTGGGGGTCAGGAGCGAGGGTGGAAATGCGCTTGCAAGACACCAACCAGGGCAGCCGGCTAAGGCAGCCAGCTGGACACAAAACCCATCACCTTGGGCCTGTTCTCGACAAGGTCCAGCCTGGCAGCTCCACCCTGAAGAGCCACGACAAGCAAGAGTTTGGGGTCCTCCAGGATTCTTGCGGGCTATGGTCATTGCCAGCACTGGGGTCACTGCGGGTCCAGCTTTGGGCATC
The DNA here is from genome assembly GCA_004027915.1 of Capromys pilorides. NCBI lineage: Eukaryota > Metazoa > Chordata > Mammalia > Rodentia > Capromyidae > Capromys > Capromys pilorides. Next base: position 11,452 of record PVKN010023020.1, on the reverse strand, counting down.
AGATCTAGATTTAGAACCTGTTTCTGCTGCTTCCTGTCTGCGTGCCATTAGCTTCTAGCACATTCCTCAGTCTCTTGGAGTCCTAGTTTCCGTATCTGTGACATGTGGATTATCAAAAACCATCCCTTGGGGCTGGCTGTGGAAGAAAGGGCATCAATGGTCCTGGGGACGGTGCTTTTGTATTTGTTATTTTTCAGAAGCCTGCCTTGCCTGAGTGTCTGCAGGTCATCCCCAAGGCATCACCTGCCTCTAGCCTCCTCCTGGGAGCCGTCCTGGATTGGCTGTTCCTCTTAGGCCCCCCAGGGTGCTGCCACTGCGCTTGACTCCTTCCTAGACTCTTGCGTGGCAGTAGAGCTCTTTGGCCATCTGTCTTCGCTAAGTCTGTGGAATGAGGAGTAGGATCTTGTCCCATTGTCTTCCTGGCGTGTGGCATGTTCGGGCCAGGTGCCTTAGTCTTGCTGTTTTGTCCACCTTTGGGCCCAGATATCCAACACTTACAACTTAAAGGACAGGATGAGCTGCATTCGTGCTGTGAGCCTGTGACCGGCTGGCTCCAAGGCGGAAGCCACACAGGGTGAGGGTTCAGCCAAGGCAAACCTGGCTCATCATGGCGGCCAGGAAGCAGAGCAAAGGGAGCCAGGCAGGAGGCAGTGCTCTTCTGGATCACGGCTGCAGCAGCCTTCTTCTGATGACGCTCACCTCCTCACAGCTCTGCACGCTTCAGCAGGTTGATCTGCCAGTGACCCCAGGACCCATGATCAAGTCACCTCCCCTCTGCTGGCCTCTGACCACATGACTCCCTGGGGGGCCTTCTAGGTCTACACCACAGCAACAGGTGCTCAACAAACATATGTCGAGAGAACAACATTTGGGAGATTAAATGAGATCGATAATAAATGTTCAACTCATGCTATCTAAGCCATATTGGCTCAGAAGTTTAAAAAAAATACGGCCATGAAAAAATACCTATTTATTCACCTTCTCTGTGGGCTCTCGGGCCTTCTTCAAAGTCTCCCCACAAAGGGTGGGAAGGTAGCCACACTCTGGTAACCAACTGCACGAACGCCACTCTTGCCAGTGCAGCTTCTTGACTCTAGGAGTCAGCCTGCCTATGCCTCAGTTTCCTCCTCCACAGCATGGTTCCTCATCATCTTGCAGGGGCTGTAGACACTGCTGCTCCTGGCTGCCCTGTGCTGGGGCCTTTTGTCAGTCCAGCTGTCTATAGTCATCTGTCACTCACACTCAGGCCCAACATGGCCACACCACATGTGTGGGCTAGGCCATTCTGCGTGTTGCTGGGATTGCTTTCAGCCACTGGCCGAACACCAACGCGGAGCTTGTCTCACTCTTAGCACGTCTTTGGACCTACTGCGAAGCCTGCAGACGCTGAACTGCAATCTGGACATGCCTCGGAGTCTGTATTTCCGGTGAGGCTAATGTTGGAGCTCCGTGGATCCCATTTTACCTAATAAGAGCTGTTTTAGTTACTTTCTACTTGTCGTTGGGACAAATACCCAACACTCAAAATGAAGGAAGGAAAGGTTTATTCAGCACACAGTTACTGGAGGTTTTAATCCATACTCGCTGGCTCCAAGGCAGAGAGGCACATGGCAGAGGGCAGCAGTTCATGGCGGTGGAACAGCAACAATCTTGACAGAGGCAACTGACCAACAAGGGCACCAGAGAGCAACAGCACACATCTGTCTCTCTGTCTCTCTTTATATCACATTCAGGCTCTCTGCCTCAGCCTATCCGCCTAAGGTCACACCCATAATCGCAGCAGTACTCAGACCCATAACCCCATCGTACTAAAACACATAATCCCAGTGGATCATGAGTCAAGTCTCAAACTCCAGAAGTCCCCGCCCCATGATTGCATGAGGCTTTGGGGGGATAACTAGACATAAACCATAACAAGAACCTAAACGATAAAGATTTGTCTTTCTCGCAAATCTGTACGCTAAGTAAGGCAAGGGAGATAAACTGAAAAAAAAAAAAAAAATCCTAAGAAGATTTGAAAGGAACGGATCAAAAGGCACCCCCACGTAGGCAACCCGTACCATTGTGTAAGCGCTTAGTGTGGCCAGGCCTTGGGTAGTTGGGACTCTGATTTCTGCAGCTGGAAGCGGTGACTGGATGGGCATCAGCACTGGGCACTTGTGGCCTCTGATGCCCCTTTGCCACTGTCCCTTGACCTCCCCCCTCCAAAAGCCTCTGTTGCCTCAGCTACAAAAGTAGGAAAACAGTGGTGCCTTGGGTGGGATGGTGAGCTAGTGCTCGGGGAAACGCTCGGCCTGGGGCCGCATGCAGGGGTGAGGGAGGACCCAGCTGCTTCCCTGCTGGAAGCTAGAAGGCCCTGCTGGAAGTTTCTCTCCAAACTCACTGAAAAGGGATCAGCAGGAGAAGCCCAGGCTCTGCAAGGCAGCTAAGGACTTTAGCCTTTTCTGTAGGTCTTTGTTTGTTTGTTTTGTTTGAGACAAGGTCCCACTAGGGAGCCCAGGCTGGCTTTGAACTCATTAATCCTCCTACTTCCACCTTCTACTCCAGTCTACAGGTGTATGTTACCACTCCTCCTTGTTTTAATAAACATTTGCCTTTAATTTTTTTTCTTTATGTATTTAGTACAGAGCCTACAGGGTCTCACTACACAGATCGGACTTGTAGTGATCCTCCTGTTTTCAGCCTCCGAAACACTGGTATTACAGGCATGTGCCACCACACCCAGTCTCAATAGCAGTCTCAGTGTGCCCCAGGGACAGGGCCACCATGGCACGTCGGGGATCAAACCCCAGTCCCTGCATCTGCCTAAGCAAGCACTTTAATCCGCTGAGCTCTCCGAGTCCAATCTATGCAGTGAGACCCTGAATACCCTGTAGACCCTGTACCAAGTACAAAAAAGAAAAAAAAAATCTTGTATTTATTCGGTGCAGGGTCTTGCTAGGCAGCTCAGACTTATACTGATCCTCCTGTCTCAGCCTCCCCAGTTCTGGGTTTATAGATGTGTGCCACCACACCTGTGTTCTGGGGCCGCACAGCATGTGGTACAGGGAATCGAACTCCGGTTCCTGAGCTTGCCATGCAGGCACTTAGACTGCCAAGCTATCTCTCTGCCCCGTTCTTAGCAATTTTTTTTTTTTTTTTACAAAAACCTCCTATTGCCTTACATGATGTGACATTCTCATGAGGAGTTTCAGACACAGAGCTGACTTCAAGGGTGACCAGACCTGAGGCTCCTAAATCACCGTCCGGGGCCGAGTCCTCCACAGGTCCTGGAGAGGGGCTGGGGAAATAGCTCAGTAGAATAAGCGCTTGCCTGGCAAGTACAAGGGCCCGAGTTCAATCCTTGGTCCCGCAAAAAAAAAAAAAAAAAAAAGTCAGGCTCCTGGAGAGAAAGCCGCTGTAGCGCTGACGTCACTTTCACACTTGCCGGTGCAGGGGAGGAGAGGCAGCACACCCGCAGTTCTGGCACTCTGAACCCTACACGTATTTCATCGAGCTGCAGCCCAGCGGCCTGCGCTAGGATTTGGAGAGAGGTGGTGGAACGAGAGAGGTGTGTCTTGGACGCGAGGAGCAGGTGGAGCTGCAGCTGTGCGGCAGATAATTAGGGCTGGGGTGGCAAAGCGCCAGCCTAGCGAGAATGGGGACCTGGGTGAAGTCCCCAGTGCTGCAGAAAAGGAAAAGAAAACACGAAACGGACACTTGGCCTCAACAACAGCCGCAGACTCCCATAGAGACCTAAACAGCGAGTTCCGCCGCTGCTGCCGCCGCCGCGCCCGCTGCCGCCTCACCACCCGCTGCTCAGGGGTTAAGGGAGACCCAGTGTCTCCTCAGCTGGGCTCTTGGGGTCTCCCCCTGTAGTGGTAGTGATGGGCAGGTGTAGAAGCACAGCTCTAGGTGAGCACATCTGCTTCCGCAGACCCCAGGGGGCACCGCGAGGTGGACTGCAGGACAGGCTATCACGTTTAAAACGATACTTCTAACCGACAAGATAAGCTACTTGCCCAAAGGATGGCGATTTAATTCCAGTCATTCCAGAGCACAGTCAAAGGCGCTGCGGCAGAGCTTGACCCCGTTGTTATCTCCACTTTACAGATAAGAAGACTGAGGCTGGGGTGCCAGCTGCCTGCAGCCACAGGGTACAGGAGCAGAACCAGAAGACAGGCAGACAGCAGAGGCTTTGGTTTCTTTTCTGACCCTGTGCCACCCCTACAGAGACCTTTGTCAAGGCTTCCGTGTGACTGTGTAGTGTTCAGCTATTTACGCGCCTGTCTCCTGTCACCTGCAGAAAAAACATCAGGTCTACTCCTACTCTCCGTGTCTTTATCGCCAGCGTTATTTTGGTATTTAATCTCCTATGCAAATGTTTGTGGAAGGAACCAAATGACTGATAAGAGAATGAATGAATAATTACTAGCGAGCTTCCAGACACTGGGCTTGTGATTAGAAGGATTCAAAAGTAATCTTGGCAAATAGGGGTATGTATGAGCCTCTGCCCTCGGGCTCCAGAAGAAACAAAACCTCTGAAAAGGAAGAGAGAGAGAGAGAGAGAGAGAGAGAGAGAGAGAGAGAGAGAGAGAGAGAGAGAGAAAGAGAGAGAGAGAGAGAGAGAGAGAGAGACAATGGGGCTTAGCAAGGATTTTGTCCCGGCTGGATTCTATGACGTCACCCGAAGCTGGGCGGCTGGACTTGGAATCAAAGGCTCTTGTGACAGGCTCCTGGCCAGGCTCAGCCCCTTGACCTGCGTGGGGGAGGCAGCTTGCCCAGGGCCGGTCTCTGCTCCAGCCTCGGCCAGCTGGGAGCCCCTGCATTCAGCAGGTAGCGCATCTGAGGGAAAACCAGGACAGGAAATCGCGTTGCCACGGAGACCAGAGAGGCCCTTGCAGACGCCAGGGGAAAATCAACACTTTCTGGTTGGACTAAACCCCCACAAAGACACAGGGGCCTCTTCTCCCAGTCTGAGAGGTTCTGGTTTTTTCTAGAAGCATCCAGAGGCCTCTCTTCTAAGGGCGGGCTGGTGACGCCAGCCCTTGCAGGGCCTCAGAAGGAAAGCCAGCTGTGGGTTGAAAGAGAAAACCACTTTGTACCGCGACTTGTGAGCCCCCCCTTCTGTCACAGGGTGGGGCTGGCTTCTGACCCCAGTCGCCAGACTAACATGTATGTTGTATTTGCTGTGACTTCAGCTCTATGAATTCCTTCAATCCTCACAGCTTTCCAAGTGGGACATCTCGTTAGGTTAATGCCCATTTTACTGGGGAGGAAACTGAGCCACAGTAAGACAAAGCGACTCACCAAGCTCCTCAGACAGCTGGCAGTGGCACAGATCATGGCACGGTCTGACCTCAGGGGCGTGCATGGCTCCCTCTGGGCCTCACGTTCTTCCCTACGAGAGAAGCCCCCACCTGGAAAGAACGTCAGGGGGCTAAGCTGGATTGCTGTGTGTGAGGCACTGTGGAGGACCCTGGACCGCAAGGAGAAAGAGACCCACAGTCACAAATGCACACAGGAAGGTGTTTCTTTTTATTTTTTGAGACAGGATCTCACTGTCTCACTGTGTCACTGTGCTGTTCAGGTTGACCTTGTGTTCACTTTAGTAGCCCCCAGGCTAGTCTCCAACTCTCAGGGATCCTCCTACTCAATCTCCAGAGAGCTGGAATTACAGGTATGTGCCACCATGCCACATGGTGGGTGCCCCATCTAGCGCCAAGACAGCAGGCCTGGGCATCAGGGGCCAAGACCATATGACATGTGGGTCCAGGGGTCGAACTCGGGTCTTTGTGCTTGTCAGGTAGGTGCTTATACCTCTGAGCTGTCTCTCTGGCCCTAAGGGCCCCCGGTGGGGAGGAATTTGCTGTTTCAAAGGAGAGGAAAAGGCCTGAGGGGCTGAATTGCCCAGGAGCAGGCAGACAGAAGCTGCGGAGCAGGGAGATTTACTTCTAATTGGAAGAGGTGGGCTTGCCCCGGGGCCTGACTTACAGCAAGGCCTAGGAAGTCAAGTTCATAGTCACAGCTCAGGAGACCACCCAGGCTGCACCGGCTTGGTCTAAGGGTTGCCCACCTACCACCCATGGAGTCACCAAGCCGTCACCTGTTTTTTATGTGGCCTATGAACCATAGTTTTACATTTTTAAGTCATTTTTTTTACTTTGCATACGTGCATGTGAGGGGAGGGCTAGAGGATTGGACCCAGGGTCTTGTGCATCCTAGGCAAGCGCTCTACCACTGAGCTACATCCCCAGCCCTGGTCTTACATGTTTAAAAAGAATCAAGGGCCGGGGACATAGCTCAGCAACATGAATGCCTCCCTGGTAAGCACAAGGTCCTAAGCTCAATCCCCAGCACCAGAACAAAACAAAGAAAAACAAAACCAAAACCAAAGGAAATGAAGGAGTCAAACAAAACAATATCTGATGACATGGGGAAATGAGGTGAAATTCAATGTTTGGCATCCCTAAATAAAGTTTTATTGACACACATCCCATGCACTATGAGCTATGCAAGACTGCTTTTGCAGTATACCCACATCAGGAATGTGTGGTCTGCAAGGTGGAAATAGTTCTTTCTGGCCCTGCATAGAAAGTTGGTGAGGCCTAGACAAAAACGTGTCCTGGGGTTTGGGAAGCGGAGTCTCATTATGCGATATTTAGGTGACAGCCTTTGAAGGGGAAGTGTGTCCGGGAGGCTGCAGGTACTTGTGAGTTAGTGCTCATGTGGCTGAGAATCCATCACACCTAGGAGGGCTCACTGACACCCTGGGTACTGTATGCATGCACACATGTATGTATGTACACATGCATGCACACATGTATGTGTTTGGTGCAGGGTCTCACACAGCTAGGACACATAGTGATCCTCCTGTTTTCAAACTCCCCAGTGCTTGTTTACAGGCGTGCTCCACCATGTCTGCACCATCGCTGGCTCAGCCTGCCCCAGGGGCGGGGCTGGCACAGCACACGGGATCCAGGATCAAACCTTGGTCTCTCTGCTTGCCAAAGCAGGCGCTTAATCCACTGAGGTATACCGCTGGCCCTGTATGTACTTTAGTTGATGCAGTCCTGTAATCCCAGCAATCTAGGAGGCTGAGGCAGGAGGATCAGGAGTTCAAGGCCAGTTTGGGCTACATAGTGTGACTCCACTTAAATAAGTAAACACAGAAGAGAACACTAAAGCCAGACATAAGGAAATTATGTCTAGGAGCCATAGTCAGGATTTGAACTTGGGTGGTTTGCCTCCAGGATCTTCACTTTTTTAATCTCTCTTTGCAAAGACTTCATCTATGACTTCTCCTTAAATGGTGCAATTAAAGCATTTTGTGCAAGGTCCCTGATTGGCTCGCTCTTCTTTAAAGCATTTTCTTCAGGGGCTCTGATTGGCTCGCTCTTTATTGACGCATTTTCTACAGGAGTCCTGATTGGCTCACACTCCCTTTAAATTCATTTCCCATATTCAGGAATCTGCCCTGTAGTCCCCTGCAAGCCACACTTCTTGCCGACATTACCAGGGTTAGAGATGAGAGCATCCGCAGTTCCCAAGAGATGGAAACCTTCCTATCCTGACGGGTAGGGATGTGGTGTCCTACAAGCTAAATGCAGAGGAATTTAGCAGCATGTTTCAAAAACATTAAATATTCCCCTCTTTCGATCCAGCAGTTCAATCTTTAGGAACTCATTTCAAGGAACAATTTCACCTGCACGTACTGAGGTGGGATCAGAGCAATTATCTAACAGTACCTGACTTCACTCCATTGCTGTCTTTCAAACACCAAGCTTTAAGGGTAGCAAATGCCAAGGATAAAACAGTACACAAAACTAATGAAATTCAAGCCTCCTAGAGCTTACATTTTAGCAGGCTATAACACACGTGTACAAGGAAATGGCGCACAACTATACAAATAAAATAATACATTTAGCAGCTTCCTGTGTACCTTTGTAGAGATGTCCGCTATGGGTCATTAGTAGAGAAAGTCAGGGTCCAGAACAGTGAATAAAATAGAATTCCATTTTTACCTGTTACACGTTGGGAGAAAGCACGGGAGAATATGAGATAAACTTTTCACGATGGCTGGCTGAGAGACTGACTTACCACTGACTTTCTGCTTCCTGTGTTTCTCTATTTCAGTTTTATAGGAATAAGCTAAATTAATAAAGGATGAGGTTTCCATTTAGAACAGTAAAAACTTGAAGATTGCTTCATTTTCACTAAAATCACATTTACCTTTTTTGTTAATGTCTTTAGTAGAGGGTCTACAGGGTCTCACTACGCAGATCAGACTCTCAGTGATCTTCCTGTTTTCAGCCTCCCAAGCACTGGGATTACAGGCGTGCACCACCACGCCCAGTCTCAATTGCCATCTCAGGGTGCTCTGGGAGAGGGGCCATTATGGCACATCAAGGATCAAACCCCATCCCTGTATCTGACTAAGCAGTCACTTTAATCCACTGAGCTATCTGTCCGGCCCTATATTTACTTTTTTAAAAATTTTTATTTATTTATGTATGTGATACATGGTCTCAGACTCATAGTGATCCTCCTGTCCCAGCCTCCCTAGTTCTGGGATTACAGGTGTGTGCCACCACACCTGGTTTCGGTGGCCAGCACTGCATGCAGTACAAAGGATCAAACCAGGGTCCCTGCACTTGCCAGGCAGGTGCTTAGACCATTGAGCTATCTCCCCAGCCCATATTTACCTTTTTATTTTTATTTTTTTTGTCTTTTTGAGACAGGGTCTCGCTATGCACTTCAGGCAGGCCTTGAGCTCACTTTTGTAGCCCAGGCTGGTCTCGAACTTGCATGGATCCTCCTGCCTCAGCATCCCAAGTGCTGAGATTACAGGCGTGTGCCACTACGCCTGGCTCCATATATACCTTTTTTAAAAAAATTTATTATTAGTATTATGGCCAGCTCAGTCTGCCCTGGGCGTGGGGCTGGTGCAGCATATGATGCCGGGCATGAACTGCGCTCCCTTCGGTTGCCTAAGCTCTCCTAAGCAGACACTTTAGACCGCTGAACCATCTTGCCAGCCCTATAAGCTCTTCTTTTCTAAAATTTATTTTATTTTCTTAAACTCATTTATTTGTTTGTGTGATAGCCGGCTCAGCCTGCCCTGGGGGTGGGGCTGGCACAGCATGTGGTGCCTGGGATGGAGCCTCAGTCCCTGTGGTGACCTAAACTTTCTGATGCAGGTGCTTTAGACCGCTGAGCCATCTCGCCAGCTAAGAAAACCACTACTCATGGTGGATATGTTGACCTCCGCATGCTTAGGGCGGCTGTGGAGAACCTAGGAAGTGGAGGGTTCTTTGTGTAAGTTTACATGAATGATGTCCTATGGTAAGTATTGTTCTACATTTGCTTAATAAAGCCTAGTGTTTCCGGGGCTGGAGATGCAGGCTTGTAGCTCAGCACCTACTTAGCATCTGTGAAGCTCTGCATTCAATCTCTATGTGGCCTCCAGGGTCTCTAAGGCACCTCAGTTTAGAATTTACAGATCAAAGGAGAGAGACTGAACTGCTTGGGAGTATCACAATTTACCTCGGACTGTTACAAGGTTTAAAGCCTGTGGTTCCCTACTGAGTCTCTTTGGCCGTGTGCCATTTGTCCATCTCCCTCTAACCAACGACCCTAGAGTTGAGCAGCTGAAAACAAGTAGTTTTTTATACCACAGCTTTTCACAGGGCTGCAGTCAAGATTTGGCCAGGACGATGGTCTCATCCCGTAGCTTAAGTCGGACAGAATTCACCGCCCTGCTCAGTGACCTCTTTGCCTGGGGCTGGCTGGAGGCATTTCCACAGCTCCTCACCACGGAGGGTCTTTCAGCAGGTAGCTCAGGATACTGTGGCTGTCCTTCCTCATGGAGACCAGGCTAGAGAACCCATCCAGAGTGGGAGCCAGTCTGTTGTCACGGGAAGTGGAAGCGACATCCTTTTTTCATATCCTATTCAGGAGAACTGGTCAACTGTGGACCATCAAAGGAAGACATTACCCAGGAATATGAATATCTGAAGGCAGGACTCCCAGGGGGCAGCTTGAAGAATACCCACCATGAAAAAGTAAAGACAGATTCGACCCAGCAACCAGGCCCTCTGTGTGAGTGGGACCACCCCAGTCCCACCAGAAACTCATTCAACCCAGAAACCAGGCCCGGTGTGTGATGTAGACCACCCTGGGCCCACTGGAAAAGTAAAGACAAAAAAAGACAGTAGAGGAGGCACCAGAGATCGAGGCAGGTGCTCACAGAAGAGCCAGTCAAACATTCTATAGAGACAGACTGACAACAAAGACATACCAGAACCTGCTACTCCTAAACGTTAAAGAGAAAATGGTGACCAGGACAGGGAACTCTCAAGCTCTCGTGTGACGGCGGCCAGGGGGTCATGAGCCATGTTGCAGGGTCTCGCCGGATTTTGTGAGTGGACGTGGTGTGTTGGGAATGACTCCCATAACCATGCCCTCTCTGCAAGAAAGAGACCTGGCAGGGGCCAGACTTGAGGGTGGTTGACAAGCACAGGGTGGGATAAGTTGGATTAAAGAATCTGTGAAGGGACACAAGGTGATCTCCTATGGCAGCTGGACACCAGCTGAGGAACTGGGCAGGGAGGTTGGAAGTAGAGAGGGACAATGAGGAGAAATCAGTAACACAGCAGTGACCTTGAACATAACAGCGGAAGGGGCCGGCCAGAGAGCTCATTGGGTTAAAGTGCTTGCTTAGGCAGACCCAGGGACCAGGGATTCAATCCCTGGTGTGCCTTGTGCCACCCCCCCCCCCCCACACTCAGACTATGACTGAGACTGGGCGTGGTGGTGCACGCCTGTAATCCCAGTGCTTAGGAGACTGAAAACAGGAGAATCACTACAAGTTCTGTCTACATAGTGAGACCCTGGAGACCCTGTACTAAATACATAAAAAAAAAAAAAAATAGCTGGGCCTGAGAGATGACTCAGCGGTCTAAAGCAACTGCTTAGGCAAGCTCAGGCAATTGCAGGGACCACAGCTCAATCCCTGACACCACATGCTGTGCCAGTTCCGCCCCCAGGGCAGGTTGTGCCAGCCATAATAATAGTAACAAAAAATTTAAGAAGCAAAGTATCATACCATAGTGATATTTGTGCACCTATGTTCCTAGCAGCGCAATTTGTGATACCTAAATCTTGGAAATGACCAAAATGCCCATCATCTGAAGAATGGTTGAAAAAGATATGGTATTTTCACAAAATGGAATATTACTCAGCTATACGGAATGATAGACTAGAAGACTTCATATATAAATGGATGTGTCTTGAATATATACTCATTAGTGAAATAAACCAGACCAACATATGCCAATATCATATAATCTCCCTAATATAAGGCTCAAAAGAAGAAAATAAATAAGTAAATACATTTTGGGTGGTACCAGGAATCACTCTCAGGACCTTGCATTTTCTGCATCCCCAACCCCTATAAATTTTTTTATTATTA
>PVKN010023019.1:0-14951 GCA_004027915.1 Capromys pilorides | reverse complement strand
AAATTGACCCCAGTTCAGAGTTGAATGTTTATTATTAAAAAAAAAATGTAATGTACATATTGCTGGAATTTTTTGCTTGCTATTCGTTTTTGTGTCACTTGGCATGAGATGTTTATTTTGGACTATTGTATATAATGTATTGTACTATTTGAAGCACAAATGTAATACAGTTTTATTGTGTTACCATTTGTGTTCTGTTTGCTTCTTTGTATTGTTGCATTTAGTACAATCAGTGTTTAAACTTACTATATATTTATGCTTTCTGTATCTACCAGCTATTTTAAATGAGCTGTAACTTTCTAGTAAAGAATTGAAGAGCAAATCTCACTAATGATAACAGATAGATAAAGCAAGTCTATCAACATTTAAAAAATACTAAAAAATAAAGACACGAAGCATTTTAGTGACATCCACTACTACTGCCACTATGATTTAGGGTCTATCAGTGCTCTCATTATAATCCCCTATTTTCAGGGGGTTAAAAATCAGCTTTAAAGAAATGCATAAAATTTCATCTTGAAGCACTTTCATTTTATACCAACGTGAAAAGTGCCATTTTCAGAATATCCTTAAAGCTTAACTGTTATCCTCTTAATATCATTTGTGTGCTATTTACCTACAAAATAGCTTTGGTTTCTTTTTTCAGCAACACCACCTATGTGAACTAGTGCCTTTGGGTATCATGTAAAATTTTTCCAAAGGGTTACTTTGAAAAGTGTTACCACAATTATGAGATAATTTTAAAAGGACACATAAAATTTCTTGCATAAGCATTGCCTGGATCCTTCTCCAGGAGCTAAGGTTTTAATAACTCTTGCTTAATGAGTTCATGGCACTGAAAAGATCTGAGTGTGAATCTACTGAAATTATGATAACACATAAGGAAGCTATGATGGTGTTTGAGTAGCGAGGTTACAGCAACACTATGATTGTAGAATCTTCTAGAAGAAGAAAAACAAAGGGATGGATTAAAAACTGAGAACTGATGATTATCTATTTTCTCTGTATTTATTTGACATTTATTTTAATGTTCAAAAAGTGAACACTTGGAGTTTGATATGTTGTTTTTTTTCTCATAGCTTTAATTATCAATTCAGAATATATTACACTTAGGCTAAAATTACATCATTCTAGTTTTGAAAGGTGAAATATTTTCCCCCTACCTAAATGACAGCTAATGAAGGAGAAAAATCTAGAAACAAAAAAAATTATGGAACATGATTACTGGAGAAACAGGAAATAAAGCTAGGAATATGATCACCTCTGAGGTGACTTGCACTTGGCGACTGCTACTTAATGTGGAAATACTCAGCAAACCTAGTTCTAAATAGTGACAATGAGTCCTACCTTTCTACAGCAAACACAGCGCTATGGTTTGTCGTTTCATTTTTAAACAACTTTTTCTTGGTCACTTAGGAAACAATATTTCTCACTGTTGTTTGTACACTTATTGTTCCTGCCAATGTGTGCATTGCACATGAGAATAAAATGTTATTCCAGAATTCTTGGTTTGGGGGCCAAAATAGAAAGCTGAAAATAATGCTGGTGGAAATTCGAGTTGTTTTAAAACAAAGCTTTATAATAACCATGCATGTGAGTCTGAATATTGCCTCTTATTTTTAAGAAAATGGTTCCGTCTGATATGTGATATGTATTTTTACAGATGCTTCATGGTTAAGAGTGTTGAAATCACATGTCTCCAAAATTTGACATATACTGAAGAAATAATTTTAAAGCTAGCCATGTGAGCCCACAAAGTAATTATTATTTTACCCTCAGAGCCTTATGATAACTTATAGACAAAACAAAATCAAAAGTGGAGAACAAAAACCAAGAAGTGATTTCTTATAACACAGCCCTGCTAGTCTACATTAATAGTTGTATGAAATTAATAGGAGTGCAAACTTTTTCAGTACCTTTTTTCAAACCTTTTAAAAATTTAAATAATTTTTAAAAATTATTAACATTAAAAAATTTCCAAAATAGGAAAAAAAAAATTCTCTCAGCTTTTTGAAGCTGTTCAACTATCCTTACCACTCCAAAACTGAACACGATTTTCACAAATTCTTCTTTTGTTTAATACTTGATGGATTATTATTATTATTTTTTTTTTTTGCTGGACTGGGGTTCGAACTCACAACCTTGCACTTGCCAGGCAGGCACTTACTTGTGCCACGGAGCTATCTCCCCAGCCCCTGGATTAATTTTAATATTTTTTATTCCCAACACTTTTACTCTCCTGGATTAAAGAGTAAGCCTTAATCTATTCAGATTACCTTCAATCTCCATGAAATTGTAAAACAAAACAGGAGTAGTTTTTCCACTGTAGGCTATTTTACAGCTAATTATCCACATATAGTAGCGTTTTGACCTGAAGTACTAAGCTAATTTTCTTGACTACTCAGAGCCCCTCGGATTGTTGTCAACTTCCCCCTTTGTGCTGTGTAGCCCCCAACATCACTGAGCTTGTTATCCTGTACCCTGGAAGGATGCTTCCTCCATTGGAGCTCGGGTCTCTCCAGCAGCAGAGCCTCGCCTCACCTTGCTTTTCCTACAGGCTACTTGTGATGAAGGCTGGGCACCTCCAGTCCACCATCGTGCTGAGTTTCAGAGCTGACCTGTGTTTGTAATTTCACTTTCATCTTGCTTAATAAATGTCTGCTGGCTTCTTTCATTCACCTTTTAATATTTGGACTTATGTTTTTTGTGAAAGGGGTATTCCACTACTTGACTGCCCTTAATTGGCAAAATGATATCTAGAAAGTCTGCACAGAGTCCATGAAAATAGAGGAAAAAAAGTGTATTGGAACATTGGGTTTCTAGAGATTTCTAGCACATAGAAAAAGCACTTCAAGCATTTCCTCCAAATACTGTAGTGTGTTTTGGATGTTCAAAGTAGATGTTGCATTTACTTCTTTGGGGAAGATAAAGGACCATAGCAACTGCTAGGTGTGATTTCTATATATTTATATAAAATTTCAGTGATCTTTCAGAAAGCAACTTAGTAGCTGTCATCATACTAAATTTGAAATTTCTTATATCCTGTTAGATGAATTAAAACAAACAAACGAACAAAAAACTTAATCCCACCTTTGCAAGAGAGACATGGTGTGCCTTAATTGAAACAGAGTGGTGAAAATTATATCTTTAGCAAAACTTACCATACACAAGTGGTTTCATTTTAACTATCACTTTAGGCAAATCACTCTCAGAATAATCACTTAAACAGTTTTGTAGAAATGATAGAGGCCAACAATGTTTAGTGTTCACTTCAGTAAGTTGTGAAAACAATCTACATGTTTGTTGTAATAGGCCATTAGCACAGAAGACAATTTTAGCAAAAGCTTTTCATTCATTACTTTTCCTTAAAAATACCATTACAGATGTTTTTAAAAATGTGATTTTAATGCAAGTTAGCATAACAGAAGGCAAAGGATTGATAGAGCCATTATTTCAATTGATATTTATTGAACTCCTACTATGTGACAGGAGTTACCCTGTGTACTCAGACACCCACAGATAGGAAGAGGGTATTTCATACATCCAATGACATGAATTGATCTTTCATCACTTTTCAAGCTCACCACAAAGCTGCTAATAATGAGCACACAAATATGAATGCTATCTTCTACCTATTGAGCATGTCATTGATATGGAAGCCTTAGAAAATATCTCAAATTATCAATGTGTTCAGAGAATTATCTGACACAAATTACTCATTAACTCAATAGCACATAATAAAAAAGAACATCAATTAATTAATGAGTCACCCTTAGATCACTATGATTACAATAGAGCTCTGTTGAAATAGCAGTTATAAATGGAGCTGCCTCTCTTTATTCATTGTTTGCAATTGGCCCATTATTTGCCAGAAACCAATGTCATATTTAACACATGCCTGTGGGTAATTGTGTGATTAGTATCATAAATAAAGAATTTTGAAAGTCTACTGCATATAAGACCTCAGGAGGAAAAAAAAAAAAGACTCACATTTACTATAGCTTCCTTTGAAGCAAGCCTATTAGATCTAAGAAGTACAGTTTTACATTTATAATAAAAATGTAAGAGTGCCATTATTGAACAATAAGAATTAGCTGTGAAGGGCTGGTGAATTAGCTCAGTGGACTAAAGTGCCTGTTTAGGCTGGATTAGGCAAGCTCAGGGACTATGATTCCATCCCCAGCGCTACATGCTGCTAAAGCCCTGCCCTTAGGGCAGGCTCAGTCAGCCACAGAGTCCAGGCATAGTGGTGTATGCCTATAATTCCAGCACTGGGGAGGCTGAAAACAGAAGGTCACTATGAGTCTAAGCTGTGTAGTAAGACCCTACAACAACCAAACACATTTTAAAAAAGAATTAACTGCTAAAATTCCTGCAAATGAATTTTATAATTCTTTTGTATACATATGATTTAATTTCAGTAACCTTGTGAAGACTAAAATATGTGCAAGCAATGCCAATTTTGCTAATGCTTTGGTTGCTTTTCAAAAGGATGCTTTGCGCAAGCTAGGTTAGGTTGTTTTGTGGGGAGTGACAGCAATAGGGGAAGGGACTTAAAGAAATACCAAGTGTTACACACAAAGTCACCAGCTAAACTTTACCAACTATCTGGTACATTCCATTCCAGGAAGCATACAAAATAATTAACCAGTTCCCTTAGGTAAGTAAGAAACATCTGTTGGTAACACATAGCAGGTGTTAACAATTACACACACTGAACTTTTAAAGAATGTTTTTAATTAAAAGAATTCTGTTTTAGGAGAAGAAAACTGTCAAATTCAAAGATATTCCTGTTTTATGTGTCCAGATCACGTAAGGCACAAAATTGCAAAGCCCAGATCACCTTGGATCATCTATGCTTTGTGTTTTGTTCTGATCATTGCAATTGGAGCTGAATTATAATTCATATTTTTTACATAGTTGTTACTCTGGGCTGAAGAGCTGAATACTCATGAAAACGGAAGAACAGAGTGAATAATGGAATATTTTTGTTTTATGGGAAAGGAGGTTGTTGTTAACTCTATTAAGTTGGGCAGACTCAATACAAAGTAAAGTGACAGTGGCAGACTTACAGATAACAGATGTGTAGCTTCTTTTCATACTCTCTCTGGGGGGAGTTTAAATTGCCGAAAGTAAATAATACTTTTGTGACTTGAAATCTTATCATATGACCCAGCTTCATAGCTTTTAACAATGATAGCTCCTTATTGAATAGCTACTGTCTGTGAAGTGACTTCCTATATCCGTAGTGTTTGCACAACAGCCCTATGACATAGGTGTTACCACCACTATTTTATTGATTTTTCATTTTTTACTATTATTATTATTGTTGTTGTTGTTGTTGTTGTTGTTGTTATTGCATGTGTGTGTGTGTGTATGTGGCTGCCTCAGCCCACCCTGGGAGCAGGGTTACCACAGCATGTGGTTCTAGGATGTAACTATGGTCCCTGAGCTTGCATAAACTTGCCTAAGCAGGTGCTTTAGACTGCTGAGCTATCTCGCTAGCCCTGATTTTTCATTTTTTGGCCTTGTTTCTGAGTTAAGGAAGTGATCATACCATATTGCCTAGGTTGGCTGGCTTTGAACTTGTGTTTTGAGGTATGCTTTTTATCCCAGCTGGGAATAAAAGCTTGTGTAACTATACATGGCTTTCCTGACTTTAAATAACAACAATGCTGGATTACTTAATTTGCCTAAGGTCAAGTGGAGAGGTGGACTTGAGATAGTAGGAAGTGAACTTGAGATTCGAGCACAGGTGTCTTGGGTCTTCAGCAATCTACTGATGTCACACCTTGGCCTTGTAAGGGTATCATTATTATTGTTATTATTTATTTGGTAGCCTCTGGAAATTGTCAAGAGCTAAAAGGAGTTGCCTATGCTGGAGAAAAGTCACAAATATTTCAGAGTGACTGTATTCATTTAAGAAATGGGAGCATGATCGACCATGTTTTCCAAAATGCTGTCTGTTTGGGACTTCTGCTTTCCAACTATGTGATAAAGGCATTTGTTTGCACCTGTAAATTCATGGCACCAAGAATAGAGGATCCTTTAGTACAGCAGTACTGAGAACACAAGTAAACTGGAATAGAATGGTGTCATTTGCCACATTAGGCCAAACATGCTGTAGTGAGGTGAGGCTAGATGAGTTTCCAAAGTCAAGATAAATACGTGAACATATTATCTATCTTTGATATTTACATATTTTCATAAGATGAAATGGGACTAAGATTGAAGACCCTAATTAATAATACGTATCAGGCTTTGTTTTTGCTGGTCTAAATTGTACAAGTTGGAAAGTATGCTAAGTCCAAGTTGGTATCAAATAGCTATGAAACTTTGATTCCAAAATTACAGTGATGAGCCAGGTCAAAGCAAAACCAGGCAAAACTATGAGCCTTGACATAGACTGGAAAAAGACACATTTATTCACACCCTCACCTTGTCATAGAGAAAGGGGACAAAACTCTTCCGTCAACTGCTCTGACTGCCTCATACCAACACCACTGCCACCTCCAGGTTCTGGGCCTTTGAGACCCTACATCACTTCAGACTGAGCCATCCTGATAGGAGCTCACATCACACAGGAGCATCTCCTGTGTGTGGCACATAACTCAGGCTTAAAATGAGGGTCTCAGAGCTTTGATGATCATAGGGAAACATGGTCAAACTGAGTCCATAAAATTAATGTTTTTTTCAGTCAGGATGGCACCTTGAAAATCCCCAGAATTTCTAATTGTGTGATAGCTTAGAGTCATTAGAAAGACAAACTCAAGGATTCTTAAGAATGCCCAACTTTTTACGGATGGATTTCTGTGGGGGACACTTTTATGGATGTCCCCAGATAACTTGGACCTATGATTCCAATATTCTTAGAGCCCTGATTTGGTGCCAATAGTACCAAGGGTCAGGAGAAGCCACAGCAACTACACTGGAAGAATTCATTGGTAGGCAACAAGAAACTATCAGAGAAAAATAAACAGTTCCCTTATTGGAAAGAGCCAGGCAGATTAATACACAAAGTCCCCGCGCATTTACTATGAGCATAGTGCCATACCAGGCACCTCTACCTTCTTTTGCTGAAGACATTTTCGTGCATAAAATATGCTATTTATTCTTTTTTTAGTACTCAATTCTTTAAATGTACAACTCTACTAAATGCGATTCTCTACATATTTATACACTTTTTGAACAGCTAATAAAGCAAAACTTATAAATTTAATAAGTCACATTCAAGCAGTTGTTTATTTATTTATATTCCTCTTCATGTATTTAGGACAGGGTCTACAGGATCTCACTACATAGATTGGACTCATAGGTATTCTGTTTTCAGCCTCCTGAGCACTGGAATTACAGGCGTGCACCACCATGTCTAGTCTCAATCGCCATCTCAGTGCACCCCAGGGTCGGGGCCGGCACAGCACTCTGGGGATCAAATCCTGGCTGCTGCACTCTAAGCAGGCACTTTAGTTTGTTGATCTATCTGGCCCGCCCAGACTCAACCATTTAAACATTGGTGAGAATCTTAAAGTCTTCTAAACATTTCAGTAAAATCTCGCATGTTTCAAATCTTTACAATCAAACAAAAGTCCTAAGTCAAAACATTTTCCAAACATATATTCATAACAAAAAAAATGTTGAATTTATACTTTTTTTTTGCGGGACCAGAGTTCAAACTCACGACCTTGTACTTGCCAAGCAGGCACTTGTGTCACGGAGCTATCGCCCCAGCCCCTGAATTTATACTTTTATATTTCACTCACTAGATTTCCAAGATTATACTAACATAATTCCTTTATGAAGTTAGGAAACATAGTCTCAACTAGGTGAAGTCATTGAGTCTGCATGTTGTCTGTGTGAACCTTGGTTGGGGAACCAGAATTAGCTGCTCTGTATAAAAAGAAGTTCGAATTTGAACATTAATTTGGACAATAATTTCATAGTCATGTTTCTCTTGTTACAACAGTAGAAATGTGTAAAGTTCAAGTCTTTGACACCAGCTGGACATTCCTGTGACTTAATGCTATTTTTCCAAATTGCTGGGTGTGTTAGCAATACAGGAAACTTACATATGCCACATTAGCATCATTAAAAGACACAGTACATACATAATTTGGAAATTTATGCCACCTAAGAAGGGAGAAATTGAAGCTATGCCCTCAAATTTTCACCCAGATTATTGGATCTCATTGTCCTATATTACAACATGTGATGATTAGCATTTTGGGGAATGGTTTAACCTAACAATTCTCTACATTTAATCTTCTCTACTTAGAAAACAGAGACAAATACAAACTGACACTGTGTAAATATGAAAATATACATATGTTACATATATATTCAGTAGAAGAAACAAGCTACACCATTACACTTAGATTTTATAGATAACCAATATCATGTATACATTCACTTGTACTTTCTATTACAATTGCAGATTCAGATTTCGTACAGATGCAGTGCAGGTGGATTAAGTTATCAGTTATATTTCAAATATTTGTGTGTATGTGGTCGAGGTGTGGTCACACATGTAGCACTTGTTTTAGATATCAATCAAAGTATTTACTTTGAGAAGCAGAAAGCCAAACTAAAGAGCATGGCCAAAGAAACAATTCTGTGTAAGATAAGCAAAAAGTGAACTGCAGCGGACAAGGAGCAGCAGTCTTAAAATTCCACAGGCCAAATACAACAGACAGGGATCACTTACCCAAACTTAGGAATAGCAACATTAGTTGGACACCAACATGAGAATAAAGAAATATAAGAAGTCAAGAGCTGAGATCCTAATCTAACCATGTATATCAGGAACAGTTTACTTAACTCTCAATAGTATATCACAAGGCCAAATTTACAATAAACCATCATCAGCTTTATGAATACCTAGATTATTTTTAGTTACATTTGATGAATGTTTAACTCAAAACACAATTTTCTCAGTCTCAACCAACAGTTGTTTTTTTTTTTTTTTTCCTCCAAATAAAGCATCATAAACATGCAAGACACCAGCTTTGCTAGTAGGCAGATGTTATGGTCAGGACTTTGCACGAGAATAGACTTAATCAAGGACACACCATTTATAGGATTATTTTATAATAGTCACCCAAAAAAGTCAAATGCAGAAGAGTTCAAGAGATCTAATCGCTTGATGGAGAGCCAAAGAATCCATGGCAATGGCCCAAACACCTGTGATGGAAGACAGAAGGCCTACACCAGAAAGCCTGGGGGTTGGTGATGAAGGCTAGAACATCTGCACTGAGAGCAAGAAGATGACTCCCAGAGGAAGGCAAAGGCCAGGGCTCCTCCAAAGAGAAGGGCAGTCAAAGCTCAGAGCCTCCACTCTTCTGAGAGAAGGAGAGGTGGGGTGGTGGTGATGGTGGTGGTGGTGGTGGTGGTGGTGGTGGTGGTAGTGGGGATGGTGGTGGTGGTGGTAGTGGGGATGGTGGTCATGAGATGTTGTTTGCAGTCTCTGGTAGGACTCTATAGGTAAATTGCCCTAGAATTGTCCAGGATTCTGGAGTAAAGCAGGAACATCTGCATGAAATCCTCTCCTATTCTCCTTTAATTCCTATTTTGACAATAGTGCTCAGGTGGGCCTTCTACACCAAGAACCACACTGGCTCTGTTCAGCTGGGCATTCCTATTCAAGCTGACTGTTAGCTAACCCACCACAACAGACTATAACAAAAAATGTGGGAAATGCAGGTGCTGAGTGCTTCTAATGGAAAGAGAGGCCTGTGACACATTACAGTGTGTCGTCATCCATCTTATTCACCCAGTCTGTCACCACCATGCAACTTCTGACACTTTCCCAAAGTCAAAAGGGCCACAACAGATAAACATTTAGGATACCTTCAGGTTGCCATGGTACTCGGGCTTGGGTACCTAAAGGCACCTATGAAAGGGGTCTTTCAGAACTCTGCTTCATGAGAGTAGCAGGACTGATGGGATCAGTGTGTTGGATGCAAGGGGAGTATTTTGAAGGGAACTAATGAAAACATTTCCTTTACTGTAATAAATTTAAAAATAGTAAAACAGTCACCATACATTTTGTTCATGGCTCATACAAAGTGCAGTTGACATTCCAAGGAAGGAGATTTCAGGAGTTTACCACAGAGAGAATTATGTTGAGTCTACCATTGGAGGGTAGAGGGCAGATTGATGCTCGTGCAGAGACATCCCTAGTTTAAGATTGCCAGGGAGTTAGTTTCACAGGGACTCCCCAAGCAGATAGAAAGCATCCAAGACCTCAAAAAGAAATAAAACAACTCCCAAATTTCGATAAAACTTGTTGCCCCTGAAATGTACTGCTGTGACAACAGAGGATATTGGTAATTTAGTCATGAGGGCCTGGTAAAAACTAAAGGAAGATATCAGCATCCCTAAAAGTAGGAGCCACTGGAAAATAAAAAGAGGATAAGCAAATGAATGAAAGAGAAATTATGAAAAAGCAGCTTTACCAAATATGATGTATAAGGAAAATAGGGAAGGGTCAAGTACGATTCGGTTTGGGATTTTTTTACCTTAAATTACTACAGCAAAGGGCTACAGTGAATGTAACAAAAATGTATTATTTCTGATAAGTGCTTGGATATAAAGAACATTAAATTTCTTATGAGGATACAGAACTGTATTCTTGCTTTAGAAATTCTTTGGGATGCTAAGAAAAAAATATATCAGAAAGGAATGCTATTAATTTGAGTGGCATCTCTATCTAGGGATCCATTCCATAGCTCCTCTCTCTCTCTCTCTCTCTCTCTCTCTCTCTCTCTCTCTCTCTCTCTCTGCTACTAAAGGGATATTGAGAATGCAAAAACACAGATTTTCCTTTCACAGCCTCATCTGTGTCCAGGCATGCCTACCTGATGTAATTTCAGTAGATGACAATTACCAGGAGACAATGGAGAATTTCTTAGTAACTTCTGTGTTCGCCAATGCAAGTACTGCTTCTTTCTCTATATTGTTTCCTTCTTCTTGCTTGGGATACAAATGCAGCCAGAGCTGGACCAACCATTTAAAGCAAAAATAATGGGGAGGATAAAATTATACACTGAAATAACCTGGTTCATTAGTGAAATTGGGGAGCCACTACAGCAGGGCAGTCTGGGGCAGCCTTGAAGCTGTACTAGCTAGCTTACCTCTAGATGTCTCGCCCTAATGGCTGAGTTACCTCTTGCCACTGAGTTTTTGCTTCTATTAAACACAAGCAAGCAACATTCAACTGATGTAATTTGTTTGCAGAAGCTCGAGGGATTTTACTGTCGCACTATGATTTTCTGCTGATCTAATACAGAGAAGAGAAATTTTGAGCTGAATCATTGCTACAGAGGCCAACATTATGGTTTCATGTCTCCTCCCGGTTATGGCCCCTCCTGTCATTTGGTAACCCACAATCCACCACCAACAAAGACACTGAGGTTCAACTTATAGTGTTCCTGTCTCTCCTTCTTTCTGATCTCATGTAACTCCAAACTACGGTTCTGACTTTTGGCATAAAGTTAGCATTGCTGTTAGAATATTATAATTTATCCAGTTTTACATATGGTCAGTAGGGAAGGCTGAGTTCTTATTAGACTGTCATAAAACAATATAAGAAGAAGGATGCAGAGAAATAGCAAAGGTATTTTCAAGTAATTAGTTGGAACTACAGACAGATCAAAAAGAAAGCCATTGTGCAAATGTCAGGCCATTCAAGGTTATTTCACCTTGAGAAGATAATGTCAGATCCCTGCTTTGGGTATAAAGGAAGTTCTGAATGTCTTCCTGCCTCTTGCCAAATCCTGTTTGAAGATCACTCCTCATCTATGAAGTTTTTTCTGTTCTACGGGAAAAAAGGAGCAACAAAGATAATATTTACATATATTTTATGTAACTATATTTATGAAAAACTAGTTCTTTGATATTTGCCTTCTTACTATTTTATGAAAAATGGTGATGTTAGATAAAAAGTTTGATTTTTATTATTTTACTTGGAGAAATAAAGTCTCCTGTTTCATTTTCCCTATATTAAACATACATATACACATGTTTAAATATGTATAACAAATCCACGCAATCTACTAACTTGATTTTATTTGGTTGTACATCCAAACTCTCATTTTAAGCTCGTATCCTTTAAAAGCAATATTAGCAAGCATGAGTATGATAAAAAATGTAACTTACATGCTAAAAGTCCCCACAATGTGAAAAGAGGTGAGAGGACAAGGAAAGAAGGATGATGTAGGTGGAGTTGCAAATGATCAAAGCAGGTTCTGTGTGTGCACAGACTTGCCCAAATTAAGCCCTTTAACCTGTATTGCCAACATGCATGAATGAGAAAAGATGAAAAAGAAGAAACTTTTCCATTTTGGACCTGCCTTTCAACCTCTCTTATATTTCACTCTGTTCAGATTCCTAATGCTGTAGATTTCCCTTTCTGGACAAAAGAAACTTCAATAATTCACTAATTTCCTAGGAAACATTGCCAGAGCATTTTTCCTGTCTTCTTTCCTTTCTTCCCATTCCTCTAAGCATACTTGCTTAGCACTAGATCCTGTGGTCATATAGATACACACAGAGGAAAAGGTGGAAGGGACACAGTGAAGCAATACAAACACCCCAAAACACACTCAGCCTTCAAGCCATTCACACCCTATGGAGGAAGCAAGAGAAAAGCTGTTCCATATTAATCTGATAGTATTAAAACATGGACAGGATGTTTCAGGAATAGACAGGAATTCCAAGTTATAGTATCAGCCTCAAATTCACCAAAAAGCATTTAGGTCTTGGATTAGAGAAAGCAAATACATTCCTTCCAAGTATATTTGAAAACTTCAAAGAATGAGTGATTATGAGGGGTGAAAGGAATTATAATGAGCATGCAAGGAGGTTATGGATTAAAAATCCAATGATAAAAAGCCTTGCTTATTTTAAGAGTAGTGGTCATCTCTAAATCTTGGAGAGAAAAAGAGAGAGAGAGAGAGAGAGAGAGAGAGAGAGAGAGAGAGAGAGAGAGCCTGTTTTCCATTAATATAAAACGCCAGAGTAATTATGAATAAAAGGAAGTTTATTTAGCTCATTGTTTAGAAGGCTGGAAGTCTACAGAGAGAGCACAGCCCAGGCTCTGGTGAGCTTCCCATGGTTCATGGCACCACAGTGGGGACCCAAGGAAGAGGGAGATCACATCACCAGAAGAGAAGCCATACAGAGAAAAGAGAGACCAGTCTTGTGATCATTTATTAGGCACAATCTTGTGACGGTCCCCTACTTAAGTACTACCACAGACTGCTTAATGACACGAGAACCATGCTTACAAAATAAGGACTCTCAAGCTGGACCATGGTGGTACATGCCTGTAATCCTAGCACCTGGGAGGCTGAGGCAGGAAGATCGGTGTGAGTTCAAGATCAGCCTAGGCTACAAAAAGTGAGCTCAAGGCCAGCCTGAACTACATAGTTAGAACCTGTCTCAAAAAGAAAAACAAAACAAAAACTTACATTAGGGCTGGACAGACAGCTCAGGAGAATAAGCACTTGCCTGGCAAGCACAAGAGCCTGAATTCAATCCCTAGTTCTGTGAAAAAAAAAATAATAATAATAGAAAAGACTCTTCAGGGACAAACCACATTCCAACTACAATAGCCTTTGTGTCTGAGCTTCAGGATTCCTGACTTAGTATGATGTTATATTCTCCAAAGCTGACTATCTGCAAAACTCATCAGACATGGAGGCCACTTTCACAGAAAGTGAGGAAGTCTTTGGGGTCACAAGGAGGGAAGGCATCATTCTCCCTCCACTATAATTTAGGAGGTTCATTCTAGCGTCTTTATGAAAGCTGGAGTAGAGACAGGTTGAGAGCCCAGAGGATGCAACTGAAAACAATGAGAACTTGAAAGCAGCAGAAGAACGCTGGCAAAAAGCCACATTTCCAAGACACTTAAGAGTGAGTCAGTTCAGGGTGAGATAATAATATGTTGGGAAAAATGAATTTTAGATGCACTGCATTTAAGTTGCCTTGGGATAGAACTTGGAAATACAAGTATTTATACTTCGAAAGTGAATTCATGATGAGGAACCTGAAAAAATTATGTATTTGTGCACCTAAGAGGTAAAGACAACAGCCTGCACTCTTCGAACGGTGTTACTTACATAACCTTCAATCATGAGGCACAGTTTACCTTCATATGTGTAAATATCTTTTATAAAACATTAAATTTAATCATAAGTTGATGAGAAACACAAAAGTTAATGGATTAAATAAGCCACAGTAATTGAGTATGTGTTGCCCTAATGTACAATATTAATTTTAATTAAGATATCATTTCAAGATTGCACTTATATTTAATATTAAAAGAGGAGGCTAATCAGAACTGAACAACAATTCTATTGGTTATAAATGATGACTAGGAACTGCTTTTCATTTTCTTCACTATTTTTATTTGTTCTTCAAGAAGATTGGGACTACAACTAAATGAAATTTGTTTATGACGAGGTTTGTCACTTTCCTTATTCACTTAGGTTTTTTTTAACTTTTTTAACATGCGATGCCTCAACATTACCAGTTACTCTTGTTTTGTTTCAATCAGGCTGTAAAATAAATGGATAAAACATTTTTAACTCTTGCAATTAAATGCTTTTAGTTGAGGAAATAACTCACTATAACACCCCTTCCTAATTAAGAGGAGAAGCTAGTATATCCTGGATCTTAAAGTAGGCACACACAAATAACAAGTAGCTGAGGACCAGCTGAGGGTTAAGAAGGTTAAATCAATTTTTTTCCAGTGGTTGTCAACCTTCATACAACATTTCTTCATTCAAGACAAAATCCTTTGCTTCATATGAAATCTTTAAATACTCATATATTGTCTCAAAATCATTCTTCGTCCAAAATAATCCCCAATCTTTGACCTTTTCTTCAGGGCCTTATTTACCAGAAGTTAGATAATCTTTCTGACTTTTTTTTAGCATGTTTTTCAGGTTTCT
>PVKN010023018.1:0-14953 GCA_004027915.1 Capromys pilorides | reverse complement strand
AATTCTACTGGATTGTGCTACTGTTTACCTCTTCAGGAAATGAACATAGTGATTTATAAAGATTAAATAGGTAAGGATTTTACTTTCAAAGAGAGTAAAGCCTTTCCAGCCCATAACTCTAATTGGATGTTTCTAGCCATACATTAAAGGGCTTGCTAAGACTCACTGGTATTATTACTGAATACTTTTTACAAGTTATCACTTTATGTGTGCTGAAAGATTTCATTTTGCAGCACCCCACTCAAATGGGACTTTTTTCCTTGCAGGGAATATAATGCCACCAAAATCATGAAGACATTTTTTTTTTAAAAAATGAAATTATATTTAATGACAGCAAACCAACGGAGCTTGAAAATTTCAAAGTTGGTATTTTCAAAATATTGCGATGCATATATCAAAGTGTAAAGGGCACAGGAAATTATCGAAAGATAAAATGAGCCCTGTGAACAATGCTGAAAGCTGCTCATTTATGTACCTCTCCCCGTCATCACCTCGGCTGGGCCTTTCAATGACAGAATAAGAAATATAGGGGGAAAAATCAGGGTTTTCAATATGGTTTCTCTTAGAGGGACAATTAAAAACATTAAACTTTATACATTTAAGTGTCTGGGCACCGAATGGTAGCCCTGTCACAGGAGTCCAGCTTGGGTTTTGTCTGGATGGGGACTGGGGAGGAAGTCTGAATACCCCCAGAGTCATTTAAAATATATAGTATTAGCTAATTGATGAGAGCACTAAAACAATAGTAAGTAGGCAGCCTGGCTGTGAGCCAGAAGCAAGGCTTTATGGTGAAAGCGAGTTTACATTAGAGGCCTGTTTTTCCCCTTTCCTTATATGAAATGAACAGCTGTAATTGAAAAGCAAGGAGCTCTATGGTTTATAGAAATAGGTGTTGTGAAGAGCCTTGGTCGTCTAATTTTCTTCCTATTGCAGGGCAGGCTTCCATTGTCTGTTTTTTAGAGCTAATTTCTTTTCTGATCAAAAGGCCCACGTCGTTGAAAAGGTAGTAATGACTATTCATTTGGCTGAAGCCTCCATTCTCCAGACTGCAAGCTTTATTTAGAAATGGCTATTTCTTTCTAAAAGGAAAAGTTCATTTATGTCCTCTGTAATGTCAATTAAAGTAGAATATATTTTAATTATTTATCCTGAGGAGAAACCTTTTAGGAACTTAATTTAGTATGCCTATGCTATGCAGACACTACAATATGTGAATGTGGAGTGATATCTAGGCACATGAGTTTTATTTTATTTTACCACTAATGAATAGTTTATTTGCAACTAATTAACAAGTTAAATCGGTACAATTAGTGTCGGATTTCTTTAATAATATAACTCATAAAAGGATAGCCATTGGAACTGGAAAATAAGGTTGGTTGTTGGCTTTGTAAAGAAACTATTCTACAAAAGAGGCAGTTTTTTCCCCATTAGAAGGGGCTATTGGGACGTTATTCCCCTTGCTTTTTCAAATGCAAGCTAGGCTGTGCTGCGGAAGGAAGTTTGTTAAAATAAATAAATAAATAAAAAGGGGAGACTGTGTTAATTACACAAACATCACATTAACAAAGCCTCTAGGTCCTAACCTGGTGATGCTTTCCGAAGAAGAAATGGAAGAGAGGTGACAGTGGCCTAGACACCACTATGTCAGCCCAGCTAGGCCTCCCACAGACCTCGATCACCACTTCTGATTGTCGTCCCGCGGGGAGGAAACACAGCAAGGATAAGCAGCCTTCGTGCCTGGCAAGGGCGGCAAGCAAACCGCTCCCAGAACGCGTCTTTTGCCAGATTCTCCATGTGAGCGGCGGACTCTGATCTTCACATGCATGGTCACCCAGATCGCCACACTGGGATGAGGAACAGCCAGCGCTCCAGGAATACGGGTGTCTCTCTGTCAGCCCCTGGCCCCCTGGGCTCAGAGTCGCCGCGGGAAAGCGTGCCTTGGGAGAGGACGAGCGTGGCCCCTGCGGCCCGGGAGAAGCCGCTGGATCAGGTCCGGCCCTAGAAGAGCACAGTGTGATTCCGTGAGGTCAGCTCACCAGAGGCCCGGAGCGCTAGGGGAAGCCTCCTACGCTCTGGTCCCTGTCCTAGGGAGGCTTTCGAAGGCCGCCTCCACTTTCTTCCAGGGAGTGGGAAAGGGCAGGGTCTCGGAACTTGATGCAGGGCTTAGTACCTAGTTGGTTGCCACGGAAGTTTAGCGTTCTGAAGGTAAATAACAGCAGAGAAGGAAGAGAATATAAAAATGCCACGATTTGAGTTCCAAGGCTCTCCACTTTCTTAGCAAATGCAAAAGAGAAGGAAGGAAGGAAGGAAGGAAGGAAGGAAGGAAGGAAGGAAGGAAGGAAGGGAAGGAAAGAAAGAAAGGAAGAAAGAAAGAAAAAGAAAGGACTAGATGACTTAAGATCCTGCATTTTCTCCAGCGTGCTTTACCCCCACCCCCAGCCAACATCCTGGGCCCCGCCCCCGCGACTGGGGCAGATGTCCTGCCTGGTGCCCTGCAAGTGCAACAAGCTTCCAGACTCCCTTCAAGAGAAAGGTTGTCAGGCTTTGTGGCCATGCGCTCTTCTATATGCAAAGATTTTTGTCAAACTGAAGGCGTGGAGTAACTCAACTAAGATCTTTTCCCGACCCCCAGCTTCCTAAAAGTCATCCGGCTTGGCCCCTGTGGGAGGCAGGGCAGAAAGAGGGACTTGCAGGTAAGAGGGCAGTCCTCGCAGTAGGATACCGGTTTCCCAGGATGCTCTGAAGTGGTGCGGGGTTGGAAGTCTAAGCACTTGAAGAAATGTATGGGGTTGGACAGAAACGTGGGCAGGGAGGCAAAGCGGGCGACTAGGAAGGTGGCTAGGAAAGTCCTCCTGAACGGGGACTTAGATCCTGGGTAGAGCCTTCCTTCCTCAGGCGAGGAGGCAGTTGCTAGCTGCCGCGCAGTTTAAGTCAAAGTGATCAAATTCCTGTTAGCTGCTGCCTGAAAACAGGATCATGAGCATCTTAACAGCCTATATGCTGAAGCAGTCTCTGCGACCGTGCACAAAGGTGTGGGATCAGAGGGACTCTAGTGTATTTGAGAAGCACGACTTAACTAACCAAGTGAACCGAATTCAGAAACTCAATCTTTACAATGCTCCGCCCCTCCCCCCAACGAGGAGCACCACAGTAGTAGGGAGGAGAGTTGTGTCATCAGCAGGATATTTCTATACATCTCAGCTGGGAACTCCTAGCATCTTCTCTCCCCCCACACCCCCATTTCTTCACTAAGGATTTAATCCAGGGCTTTTGCACAAAGCTATAACTCCAGTCTCTTTTAAATTTTTAGATTTTGAGACAGGGCTAAGTCTCAGAGTTGCCTGGCTGGGTCTGAGCTCATGATCTTACTACCTCAGCCTACTATACTGCTCTTTTATTTTTTGAAGAGACTTAACCCAGTCATTGTTTCCAAACTTATAAGACCCACCTAGAGCTTTCAGCTCCTAGAGGGCTTGTAAGAAAAATGGTTTCTTTTGGAAGCTGGGGAAAGGTGCTCTGGCTTGGCAGGGTGGAAAGTGGGTGGAGTCTCTAATGAATGCACTGGCTCCTGGAAGGTAGTTTCTTTTCCAGCCAGTTGGCATAATAATGACCTTTCCAACTTTCGAAAAGATGGTTCTACAATAAGCCCGTGCCTGCCTCTGATTTCTTGCTCAAGGCCCTCCATGTGGCATAAATAACACAATCTTGGGGAAACATTTAAATAGTCAACACATGTTCTCAAGGAAGAAATAAGAATGACTGCCTTTAGAACCAGAAGTTTTTATTGACTGCTAGAAAGCAGAGGGATTCCGAGTGTCTCCGGGATAAGTGCTCTGGACTTCTCAAAGGTGGCCCCTGTGAGGGGGCTAGAACGCAGTTAATGAAGATAAAAGGGAAACTCTGGCCTTGCAGGACAGCCACCCTTGCTGACCTCAGCCGGCCTAGGCAAACCCCAATACCGCCCCTTTTCCATGCTACCCCAGGAGGCACCTACTCACTCTGCCTCTCCATAGGCAGCATTCAAAAGGCACGTCCGCTAGCAGATTAGCTCCAAACCCGGCTGGGGACCCTAAAAATCTTCAAATGTTCTTGAAAAAGAATCAGTGCAGGAAAGCCCTTCACAGGAGGCATACTCACTAAGGCAAATTTTGGGAATATGAGGCTGTTAGAATACCTCTTTGATTTCTGCCAAGGTTTACAGGACAGGAGAAAGGGTGAATGGGTGCTCTGTGTACCCAGGGTCGCCTGGACCTGTCATGCTAGTCTGGAGGCCCAGAATAAGGGGATAACCCGCCCTCCAACGCGAGGCACCCTGCCTTCAAACTGGCTGTCTTTCCTTCTAGGGTAGGGATGACCTGGGAGCCCAACAGGGTGAGAAGGGGGGGGGGGGGGCTGGGGACTCTGGGTGAAATTTCCAACTGAAGCCAACAAACGGCGCTATTGTCGCGCCCTGCATCCTGGAAGCCCCACGCCTGGCCCAGATGGAGGGAGCCTTAGCTCTCTGGGGAACGCAGGAGACTGGGATCAGGGGGGGAGAGATAGGCTGTATTCCTAGGCTCGGATCCAAGGTTCGGCGTGCCGCCCACGGGCTCCAGAAAGTGCGGACAGCGAGAGTGCTGCGAGGTCGCCCTCTTCTCCCCAAGAGAATCAAAAGTCCGGTCCCGGGTCTGCCCGGAATCTGCTTTCCTTGCCGGATGCGAGGTGTTCATCCCAGACAAGTACAGTACCTTTCTCGATCACTGTTCAGTCTCCCTCCCCGAAGCAGTGTCCAGAACCGAAACCACTGGGCGATGGTACCTGGCCAGGACACCTTCCCACACTCTCGGCGAAAGTCGCACTGCTGAGCTGGTGCTGAGTCTTCCAAGCTGAGTGGGCCGAGAGAACTGCGGGCTCCACCCTGGCTCCTCAGCTCCCCACACCCCCAATGCTAACCTTGTCTAATGAAGTGTAATGAGGCTCATAAAGTTTCCTCAGAAGTTTGGAGGGAAATTCGGCTTGGTACTTGGGCTACGCAGACCACCCCCAGAGTCACCCAGTCACCTGGCTCGGAGATCGGTTTAATCACAGCCTCGGCAGGAAGCTGAAGGAGAGGGAAAATGTGCTTGTGCCTGGCAAAAGACTCTTTGTAAACGCAAATCCGAAGGAGGACGAATGTGAAAATGGACTCAAATAAGCCTAAACTATGGACTACATGGAATCAAATGACAACAGGACCGGAGCAGCGATTTTGGAGGAGAAAGGAGGGACTAGCCCCGAAACCTCTGCTTTGGAAAAGATGCAGTCCAGGCGCTGTCACCACAACGGCTTACTTGGGTCCCCAAACTTGGAAAGAATCCTGACATCTGTCAGGCTACTGGACGCCAGGCCGCGCGTCGGTTGGGTAGTTTCCTAAAACGCTCTTAGCAACAGCCTCGGGGGCCCAGAAAAGCATAGAGATGACTCCGAGGGAAGGCGGCAGGAGGGCAGGGGCCACTGCACATCGGCTTCTTTAAGGGCCAGTGGATTTGATTCAGAAAAAAATAAGACTTTGTCAGCCAAGTTGCCAAGAAAACAGGTGCAGGTGAGGATCGTCCTGTGTGCACGGACAAACACAACACGTTTCGGTCCACACACAGACCCTTTCCAGATAGTTTACCGTAAGACCCTACATCCGTACACGCGCCCAATCAATCGCTACTCTTGGCTGCGGAAACGTCAGACCAGGTGGAGCGCAAACTTAAGGGGTTTCAGAACCCCAAACTTCCGGAAAGTAATGCGACCTGAGAACGGGATTCAGGGACCGGCAGTCGGCCTCGCTGAGAGGGGACTGGGCTGATGAGCACCCTACAAGCAGCTGCAACTAACTTTTTAATTAGTGCAGGAGAAAAAGAGGGAAAAGCCCGGTGTGTAGGCGTCCGGCGATCACTAGATCTTGCATTAAAGCTACAAAAAGTAGATGCCCGCCTCCCTCACGCATTTATAGGATGAATGTTTTCTTTTTAGTTCCTCACTTTTCCATAGGGTTAAGGGGGAAGGTGACACTCCGCACGCCCGACACCTTATTTTGGTTGCTGCCACAGCTGTCCGGGTGGCTTCTCATTCCCACTTGCCGCCTCGGGCGGCTCCGGGAATTTCAAATGCTGTGCTACTCATTGGAGGGGGCGGCGGCGAATGTCAGGGTTCCCTCTCCCCGAGGCCGGGTTCCAGTGCCGCTCATCTGTGGCAGGCAACTCAACAAGCGACTGAACGTCCTGCTTCGAGTCTCCGGGGCTCCAGTCAGGAAGGCTGTAAAACAAGAAAGGAGGAGCACGGAATCCGTTAGCAGCGCTTGCTCCCGGGGGAGGAGGCGCGCGGAGAGCCGCGCTCAGTGGTCCCGGCAGGTGCGTAGCCAGTGGAGGGGGCCCGGCGATCCACCCTAGGACGACTCCAGCTCCAGCTCAGCTCTGGTCACAGCCCCCCCTCTAAGAAACGTTTCTTTCACTCACAGAGGCTCCG
This sequence comes from Capromys pilorides, assembly GCA_004027915.1. NCBI lineage: Eukaryota > Metazoa > Chordata > Mammalia > Rodentia > Capromyidae > Capromys > Capromys pilorides. The sequence continues at coordinate 8,479 of PVKN010023018.1, read as the reverse complement.
TGTTGCCATGAAAACGGATTTTCCAAGGGGCCCGACCCTCCCCCTCAGGGGCATCGGACTGGAAAAACCCAAATGGCCAGAGAGCAGAGACAAAAAGGGGCCGCTAAGCGGGGGCCGAGAGCGCGAGAGCCGAGGCTGGTTCACTCCCTCGGTCCAACACCTACTCCCCGCGCACTGCGAGCGAGAGCTTCCGCCAGGCTCCGGTGGTGGGCAGCGGGCAGCTGACCCTCCTGCAAAACCCGGGAGAGGCTCACTGCCCGCCCGTTCTACTCCGCGCTTCGGAAGCCTGACTCCTGTCGTACCCCGTGACTACCTCAACATTCTGCTCCCACTGACCCTCCTGGTGGAGGATGTGTGAAGCTAGCGGCCAGTTCCAGGAAGGGCTTCTTGAAGGCATAGCCCAAGGCACCTCCATTGCTCCTTAGGTCCCTCCAAGTCAGCCCGGGTAACGGGGGTCCCCAGTGTTCCTATCGTTTGCGCAGAAGTGCTCGGAAGTCCTCCGTGGGCACTCCGTGGTAGCTTTGCACGTTGGCCTCGGGATGGGGCATCGGTCAGTCTTGACAGGGTTGCAAAGTTGTTTTCTGAACCCGTTGGCCACTGCCCCTCCCCCAAATCCGGCTGCTGTGCCTCCCCCCCACCTCCTGGAGTTTCATTCTTTCCAACTTTTTTGAGACTCTAATTGGTGGTCTGAGTGGTCTCCGGGACTCCCGCCTCCTGGATAACTCTGATCACGTCACTCAGTCGAAGAGGGGCGTGGGGGTGAACGAAAGGGCTCCCCGAACTTTTTCTTTCCAGCTGGGTCAAATGGGGGCTTGGTGATGATTGGCCAGGACTCATCTCTGCTAGCCTGTCAATCACGGGGCCTACGGGTGGCTAGGGGCGGACCGAGCCCCAACCCCCCGGGATCCAGGCAGGTATATAAAGGGGCCAGGCAAGCGCTGGGCCAGCCACCGAAGGCGTCCGGCTCCAGATAACGCATCAGGTGCAAGTAGCCCGCGGGTTTCCGCTGACTTGGCGCGGAGCGCTACGGCAAGCCTGCCTTTCCCACCCGCCCCGCTGGCCCATCGGCCCCCAAGCGCCCCTCCGACGGAGTCCCCTGGCCTTTTCACTGTGGTCGCTCCAGCCCCGGGAGCGCCTTCTCCTCCCGCCACGCTGGCGCACCTTCTTCCCGCCCCGGCAATGTACAGCTTGCTGGAGACAGAGCTCAAGAACCCAGTGGGGCCGCCCACCCCAGCTGCAGGCACTGGGGGCCCCGCCGCCCCAGGCGGTTCAGGCAAGAGCAGCGCGAACGCAGCCGGCGGCGCGAACACAGGCGGCGGTAGCAGCGGTGGCGCGAGCGGCAGTGGCGGGGGCAGTGACCAGGACCGGGTGAAGCGACCCATGAACGCCTTCATGGTATGGTCCCGTGGGCAGCGGCGCAAGATGGCCTTGGAGAACCCCAAGATGCACAACTCTGAGATCAGCAAACGTTTGGGCGCCGACTGGAAACTGCTGACCGACGCCGAGAAGCGACCGTTCATCGACGAGGCCAAGCGACTCCGCGCCGTCCACATGAAGGAGTACCCGGACTACAAGTACCGGCCCCGCCGCAAGACCAAGACGCTGCTCAAGAAGGACAAGTACTCGCTGCCTGGTGGCCTGCTGCCCCCGGGCGCAGCTGCCGCCGCGGCTGCGGCCGCTGCAGCTGCAGCCGCCAGCAGCCCTGTGGGCGTGGGCCAGCGCCTGGACACGTACACGCACGTGAACGGCTGGGCCAACGGCGCGTACTCGCTGGTGCAGGAGCAGCTGGGCTACGCGCAGCCCCCGAGCATGAGCAGCCCGCCGCCGCCGCCAGCGCTGCCGCAGATGCACCGCTACGACATGGCCGGCCTGCAGTACAGCCCCATGATGCCACCCGGCGCTCAGAGCTACATGAACGCCGCGGCGGCGGCCGCCGCCGCCTCGGGCTACGGAGGCATGGCGCCCTCGGCCGCCGCCGCCGCGGCCGCCGCCTATGGGCAGCAGCCCGCCACCGCCGCGGCCGCTGCGGCCGCGGCCGCCGCCATGAGCCTGGGCCCCATGGGCTCGGTGGTGAAGTCGGAGCCCAGCTCACCGCCGCCCGCCATCGCGTCGCACTCGCAGCGCGCGTGCCTCGGCGACCTGCGCGACATGATCAGCATGTACCTGCCGCCCGGCGGAGACGCAGCCGACGCCGCCTCGCCACTGCCCGGTGGTCGTCTGCACGGCGTGCACCAGCACTACCAGGGCGCTGGGACTGCGGTCAACGGAACGGTGCCGCTGACCCACATCTGAGTTCCGGCCCGAGCTCGTCGCCCTTCACCCCCATCCCGCCCCGCACCCCCAAGTTGGGACGCCTTGTTGTTTAGCTTTGCTTGCCTGGGACTGTTGCCTTGTACCGAAGATGGAGAGGACAGAAAGTTTTGCTGTAGCTGTCGGGTTTTGTACAAAAGCAAAAAGTCAGGAGCAGCGGAAATGGGACTTTCTAGAACTGCCTGCCCCTCGCCGCTGCTCCTCCCTCCCCCTTTGTAGCCTGGGAATCGCGATGATGTTTGCAAAGAAAAAGGCAGCCTCCTCCTCCTCCTCCTCCTTCTCCCGGGTGCTTCAGTTGCATTTGAAAATGTTGTCGCGTTAGTTTGCTATTAATGGAGAAGTGAGTGAACCGGAGAAACAGACACTCGGCTGAGGCTGGCCTGAGAACTGCGACGCCCCCGCCCCCAGTCGCGCTGTAACTGTTTTCCTCTTGGTTTTCGGGGGGCTGACCGCGCCGAGTGGCGTGGCAGCTAAAGCCAATGTTAATTTATAGCCAGGTGTGCGCGTTGTCTCCCGCCTCGCCGCCCCTGGCTGCGGGACAGCTTCTGTGCAGTCAGCTTTTAGGCTGTTGAGTTGGTGATTTTCTGCCGTGATTTGTTTGCTATTTCGTCACGCTAATGTGTTCGGATTTCGTTTGGGTGGTGGGGAAGGGGCTATTTTGTTTCAGGATTTTCAAGATTTTACTCTTAATTCCTAAATGAGAGATCAATAAATTTTATAACCAACGAGATGGAGTCCTGATAATTTTGCGGGCCTGAACCTAGGAGCGGTTTGGGGGAGGAATCCGATCCTCGGTTTTGTAACTGAGGTGCCAGCCCGAGGGCTGAGTGGGGCTGGGGGCGAAGCGAGCGTGATCGGAAATGAAATGTTTTTCCTTTCGACTACTGGTGATCCAAGATCAACCAGCTCCCAGAAGTCTCCAGCGAGGAACAGACTCCACGGGAGAAACGGTTTGGCTGCAGAAGAGCGTCTCCTGGGAGCTGGCCGAGGCGCACAGCCGCTCGTGGCCACGCACTTGTTGATCGCGGTGAGCGTCCCGGTGGCCGCTGCTTAGCCACGAGGGCCGCGAAAACCGGCCAGAGAGGGGGTACTTTTACCTTTGTGCACAGGGGCGGGAAGACACTTGAGCCCATCTGAAATATTTACAAAACGAAAACCCTTCGGAAATCTCAGTGGTCCTATTAAAATCCATGGCTACAGGCGTCCCCCGCAGGAAATGAATAGCTAAAGCGGCCCGCCGAGTAAGCGCTCCACAATTTAGCACAGGGTAGATTTGAGAGTGTTCTAAGATTCCTGCTTGGCTTCTTGTTTCAAACTTGTCAGTGAAGTCCTCTTGTTTGCTCCCAGAGGTTCCCTCTCGTGCAGAGCCTCCTCGGCCAGCCCTCTGCTCCTTTCACCCCACTTTCCTCTGGTCCCTGACCCTTGGCCTGCCCACTGTGCCCCCGAAGTGGCTTTCGTTTCGCGCCCGACCGACTGCATGGCCCCATCCTATCTGTTTGGGGCCTAGGAAAAAAACAAATAGAACCAGTGTTTTTTTACCCCCTCCTCAGCTGTTTGAGGTGATTTCCTTAATCCCTTTAATCCTGTTACCTCGCTATCCCAGAATAACTAAACTCGGCCTTTCCAATAAGCTTTGGCCTGGTGTCCTGTTTTTATCCTCATCCACTCCCGACCACAGGTTTCTTTGCTTGGGGTCTGCTGGGACACTAGGCGACGGTCTCCCGTAAATTGGTCCAAATTCCACATTTCCACCCGACTTCCTTTGTGCGGACCAGCCATTCACCTGCAGGCTGGGGCGGGCCTGAGGGGGAGGGGCAGGAGCTTTCTGAGGCTTCGGGGGTCGTGCCTGCTTTTTACACATCATTGCAGATCCTGTAGACTAAACTCATCCCGCCTCTCCAAGAAAGGTCGGGTCTCCTTGGGAAGGCAGCGGCCCCCCCTCCCCCAAAGACATTAGTACTGCCACCCCTAGCCTCTGGGCCCCATCCCCCACTATCCAGCATAGGCTAGGAGGGCTCCCGGGTTGATTTACCAAGGCAGATGCATTGCTCCCCACCCAGGTCTCCTCCCTGGACCTACAGAGCTCAGGCTAGGTCTCCAGTTCCCTGCTTTCCTCTCCCTAAGGCCACAGACCTCCAGCCCCTTCCAGCCCTCTCTGGGCTTCAACCCACACCTCCGCGTTGGGAGCAAAGGGGCAAGAGGCCTGGTCCATAAGTCTCACCGCGCTCTCTAGGCCCTGGCGCTCCAAAGCCTAGCGGCAGGAGGGCAATTGTCATATCCACTTTCCTATTTGTATACTTCACAGTGTTTCGCATTCAATAAAATACCTGTAAGTAATTCTGGGGCTCCAATTGCTAGCAATTGTGGTCTGAGTTTGATCTGAAACGACTCCAGGAAGGGAGGCTAAAGCAATTCCCCCCACGGACGGGGGCGGTGCCAACGGAGAATAAACTCTGACACTGCTTCTTTCCGAGAGGCCATTGTGCTACTACCTTCTGAGAAGTGCCAGGGTCACCCTTTCACCGTGTCTCACGTAATCCTTACTCTCTTTCGAAACATCCATGGCTTTGTGCTGCACGTTGTCTGACTTATAAATTGCTTTTAAGGAGAGAAAAGATTTCATCAATCAGCACATTTGCAAGTTTTAAATCCAGTTGCAAGATAATGTTTTTTTTTATCTTTGGTAGCAGGGAAGAGAAGTGACTTGAACTGAATGCAGCTTCTGTGCTTTAGGCCTGGCTGTTGAAATGGGAACACTCCCCTCCCCTGCACACTTCTACCAGAGCCCATGCACCTCGATTTGTTTTGCAGATTTCAGGTTCTGGAAAGGTTTAGCGGGAAGTAAGAGCCCTGTGGCTAAAATAACAACAATAGCAACTTTTGGTCGGACTCCAATTCCTCTTGCTTCCTTGCCTGTTTTACATATGAGGAAAGTGACCACGAAAGGGAAATGAAGGTGCTCAAAGCTGCTGAGCTGCTGGTGCTGCAGCTCTGCAGAACTAGGCTCCCAGGCTCGGGAGGATTCTTTTTGCACTGCCCGCCACAAAGAGAACAGAGACCAATGAAATCACAGCCCCAGCTGCCTCTCAAGACTAATCCAGCAAGCTCTCCAGAGAAAAGAGGTAATTCCTGACATAGAGGCACCTAGTAGCCACCACTTGGCTAGGTCCTTATGGAGCGGGAAGGACTAGTTCATCTTTTATCTCCCCAAACAGAAGCAGAGCAAATTATCCTTCCTAGAGATTTGTTCTTCTGTACGCTTTACAACTTTGCTCATTAACTTCCCTTCAAGAAAGCCATGGATGTGGTAAACATCTAATGCACAGGCAAAGATTTATAAACAGAAATATTTGTTATAGTCCTTCTTAGCAAAATTAAAAATTACAACCAACCCAAACATCCGATAAGCTAGAAAAAAGCTAAGGAAATTTCTTTTTTTTTTTTTTTTTTTTTCTTTTTTAAAAACAGGACTTTTCAGATTTAAAATTATTCATAGGGAGGTTTTTGTGACAAAGGATAAAGGTTAATAAAAAGTACTAAGAGACTCAGAACAATGTTCAGTGTGTCTGACCTGGACTGTTTAAAGTCACTATGACTGGAAAACATGCAAAAAACGCACGGTAGTGTTATGAAAACTGGCTAGGCTTTCTTCTCACATCTTCCAGTTTTCTATAGTAGGACTGCATTCCTGTTATTGCTCGAAAAGATAACTTTAAAATATATTCTTTCCCCACTGTGAATACAGGAACTTGTCTCCTTGTGAAAGAAGAAAGTTCAGGCTTTCCTTGAGCTCTTTTGGGGTGAGGAGGGGGCAGGGAGCTCCAGGAGCAGTAATCCTTTAGCCTTTCTCCTTGTTGAGGCCTGCCGTTAACACAAGCAGGAGGAGCACACCAGGGCAACCCCTGCCAAGTCCCCTCCTATGTAAGCAGGAGCAGGAGCAGATTAACGAAGGCCGGTCATTCTTCAGACCCACTCACTGGAGCAAAAGACCTCCTTGGGAGCCAAGCTGAACAGCCTGGGCTGCAAGGAGCAGAGGTTGCTGAAGAACCCCAAGGCACAGAAGTGCAAGGGCCTGAGCAACACAGGTTGCCACAGAATACATCCAGACATTGGACCCCAGAGGAGGAGAGGCTAGGTGAGTGCTAAGAAGCTGAATGGAGCATAATACACAATGCCTGCATCTCTTCCCAGCCCTGTCCACCTCACCCACACCACTGCCGAGCCAGTTGGCCCACTGCCATGGCCTCCTACCTTTCTCTATGCTGTTCCCCTACTTCCTCATCCACTCTGCTTAGAATATACAAATCTCGACCCCATCATTACCATTTGCATTTAAAAATAACTTGCTAGTGCCTTCCTCTTGGAAAAAGCATCCTACTTCTCCCCAATGCTTGCGTGATCTGGCCCCTGCTGACCTTTATCTTCGTATGCAGTTCTTTAGACCACCACACTTTTCATTCTCGCCCCAGCCAGCATTGCTTTGAGAAGTTTTCAGTGAATAAATAAACCAAAGTTTGTGATAATGTTGCATCTAAACAAATTTTAAGGTTTAGTAATTTTCTTAAAGATGACTATGCACAGCACATATTTTATTTCTTGCACCAACAGGATTTTCCTCAAACTGTACATCGAGCTGAGATTTCCCAACAATTAAAAATATCTGCTAAATAAATAAATAAATAAAATTTAAAAAAGGGGCCGGCGAGATGGTTCAGTGGTCTAAAGCGCCTGCGTAGGAAGGCTCAGGCAACTGCAGGGACTGCAGTTCGATTCCCGGCACCACATGCTGCGCCAGCGCCACCACCAGGGCAGGCTGAGCCAGCCACAAAATAAATAAATAAAGAAACAAACAAACACAACAAGCAAACAAATAAATAAATAAATAAAATTAAAAAAAAAAATATCTGCTAACAAAAAATGCATGGTTTTTTCCTCCTTCACGGCTTTTGAACTTGCTGTTCCCTTTGCCTAAATTCTTTTGCCACTGTTCCCCCAAACTGTCCAGTGTCCACCTGGAAAGCTCATCCCAAGCATCATTTCTCCTGGGATACTGTCTTCCAGAACAGAACAACTCTCCTAGTTATTTGTGCTCACAGTTCTCAGTACCTCTTCCAAGTACTAGTCCTATCAAGCACTTACCATGCTTTTGTGCATGTCTTCCTGTTGTCCATCTCCTAGAGTGTAAGTTACATAAGGGCAAAGACTACATCTAGTTTATTTATCAATACTTTGCACAATACATATTCCAGACAAGGCTCTCAAGAATACAAGTAGCATATTAATCTCATATTTAAGGGAAAGGGGCTTTGGAGAAGTTTTTATTTATTTATTTTTTTTGTGGGACTGGGGTTCAAACTCACAACCTTGCGCTTACCAGGCAGGCACTTGTGCCACAGCACTATCTCCCCAGCCCCCTGGAGAAGTTTTTTTGAGACAGGGTCTTGTTATGCAATTTATGCTGGCCTTGAGCTCACTTTTGTAGCCTAGGCTGGTATCAAACTCACATCGATCCTCCTGGCTCAGCCTCCCAAGTGCTGGGATTACAGGCGTGTGCCACCAAGCCTGGCTGGCTTTGTGGTCTTTAAGCTGATGTTATTCCTCTTCAAAATAAATATTCTCATTCTAATCATGAATATATCAGAAGATAAATTCAAATTTGGAGATATTTTCAAATTACCTACCCAGAAATCTTCCAAATCATCAAAAACAATGAAAGCTGAGAAATTGTCTCATCCAAGAGTAACCTAAAGAAACAGTGCTACTAACTATAATATACAGTCATTTATTATATGCTGATGGGCTCCTGGCGTAGAAAAAAGGATTTAGGAGAAACCAGAATAAATCTGAATCAAGTATGAATCTTATTTAATAGTAGTACATCAATACTGACGCATTAATAGAAACAATCATGCTATGCTAATATCAGATGTTAATTATAAGGAAAAGGGGGTATGGTGGAACAGAAAAACTTTGCACACTATCCTTCCTTTTTTTTTTTTTACAAAATAAAAGGTGTTCTAAAAAGTAAATTTTGTTTTAATAAAAGATAATTTTGGGGCCAGTGAAATAGCTCAGAGGGCTGAGGGCAAGCTAAGCCGGCCACCAAGATTGGGCGTGTTGGTGCATGCTTGTAATCCCCAAACTGGGGAGGCTGAAAACAGGAGGATCA
>PVKN010023017.1:0-15040 GCA_004027915.1 Capromys pilorides | reverse complement strand
CATAAATTTACCCTTGTAAATTTTAATATCTAATCTCAATCAGGTTTAGTAATTGGCATGTCTTTATTCACTTTGTGTTGGGTTTAAACTGAATTCTCTACAAAATCTGTAGTGCAGTCTCTTCCATACGCCAAACCTACACTCATATTTTTAACTCAGATGTTGCTAGAATATGTTAGTTGTGTGATATTGGTTCTGTCATCCACTGTGTCCTTACTGTAAAATGTTGGTCACTGTAATATCTTGGCTGCCCCCCATTAAAACCTGTAGCCCTTTATTTTTGCAATGCTTGCTTGATTTGTCTGCCAAACGCTGCAGGCAAACAACAAGTTATCCACCTATTTAATTCTTCCTATTTCCTTTAGAGTGACCCTCTACTTTTAATCTAACACTTTATTTCAAAATTTTGAACAGTTGTTCAAAAGCAAGGATTCACTTTTCTCAACTTGAATGCCAAATATCCAGACTGGTCTATATTCCATAGTTCTAAACGTTCTGTTGCTGATCTTCATATCTTCCAAGTTTTTGTTTGATTTTTCCGTCATGAGAAGTTTGTAAGGTTTTATTCTTGCACCACTGAATTGTGTCCTTTGATTGTCATTTTTTCTTTGCTCACATCCTCACTGAGTAGACCTCAAGGAGTACCTCTTGGTCATTCTAGTGTGATTTCAAATTATCTGAAGTTGAGGCCAATTTATCAGCAATGGATCATGCACTCAGGGTACTGTTTTAGGCAGGGTTTTACTAGAGGGCCAGATATAATACAAAGAACAGATATAACGCAAGATGTGCAAGTCCCAGAGTCTGATGCGGAAGTGTGCTGAGAGCGTCTGCCCTCTGCCCATTGAAGGATTCAGTCCCAAGGTTTTATACTCAAGGCAGTGTTCCATCCCTACTGATCTCCACTGGTTTCAACCGGTTTCTACCAGTTTCTAGTGGTCTCTAACAGTCAGTCATTGTGTCTGCAATGGAAGATAGAAGAATCTGCTGCCGAAAGCTGAAGGATTCAATCTGGAGGCTGAAGAGTCTGTGCTGGAAGCCAGGAGATAAAGCCCAAGCTGACTATGAAGACTGAAGTTCCTCCGATGAACTGGAATGCTGAATTCTTCCTCAACCCCTTCTTGTGCTGAGTTATTCTGGGACAGGGTCCTCAGGGCTCACAGTGTGGAACTGCCAGAGAATGCAGCAGCCAAACTGATACAATGTATGAGCACCAGGCATCCAGCCAAGTTGACACAGTGTATCGACCACTACAGGTACAGTAGTGTGTGGCTAGCCTTACATGTTTCTGACTCAGCAAGGCCTGTCATTTTCAGTGCCGGGTCTTTCACACATTTTTAATGGACAAGCTGTGTAAACATGCTCACAAAAAAGAATTTTAAAAAAGCTCTCTGAAATGCAGGCTACACTTAGTACATCATTCAGAATTAGCAGAAGTTTAGACTTCTGACCAGAATAAACCTTACAAGCCCTGCTGATGTACTTCTGTTGCTCTTTCCACATGGGTGTGTATCATTGTAGCTCTTGTTCCACATGGTACTTGAAAGTTAAAAATGACAACTAGGCAACATATAAGAAGTAAGAGAACATAAGAACTGAAGTCATCCTCATTTGTATGTGACATCACCCTCTACATGTGAGATCCGTCACATTCACACTTATAAATAGTAACCAAATTCAATAATGTTGCAGAATACAAAATTTAGCCACAAATATCAACAGAGTTCCTGTATGCTAATATTTAACTCACTAAGAAAGAATTTAGGGAAAAAATTGTGAACAAGAGTACCAAGAGAAATTAAATACAAATTAACCTAAATAAGGAAGTGAAATACCTGTGTAGCAAAAACTACAGCATGCTGGAAAAAGAAGTTAAATGGACCCCAGAAAACTGGAAAATTATCGCCCATTCTTGAATAGACAGAACTGAGATAATCAAAATGACTATCTCTCCCAAACTGATACATAGATTCAATGCAATCCCAATAAAAATAGCAACGGGATTCTTCTCGGAAGTGGAGAAACCCATCCTGAAGTGCACATGGAGCTAGAAGACTCCAGAAGAGCACTGGAAGTCGGAGGCAGAAAGAACAGCACAGGGGGCGCCATGCTGCTGCACTGTGAGGAGCGCAGCGAGCGGCCGCCGAGGCCACAGAGCCAGGCCAGCAGTGGAGCCCATGCGAGCAAGAGACACAGAAGAGGCAGTCGGAGGAGCCCCAAAAGCAGCGGCCGCTCGGCCTCTCCCCATGGAGCCAAAATCACGCCCCACGAAAGACAGCCTTTTACAGAGGAAAAGAAAGAGCAGTAGCAGTGGTGGGGAAACTGCCTATCCATGTGCAGATTAAATCATGGCCCGTATCTGTCACCATGTATTAATCTCAAATGAAAATGGGTCCAAGATCTAAATTTTTACACATACACAATCTGCTAGAAGATGAATCAGGCAAACCTGGCGGAACACACAGGCAAGAACTTTCAGAACAGAATTCCAGTGGCGCAAGAAATAGTACTGAGAATTAACAAATGGAATCATCTCATATTTAAAAAAATGCTCTACAAAGGGCTGGGGAGATAGCTCAGCAGTCTAAGCCCCCTGCCTGGTGAGTGCAAGGACCTGGGTTTAATCTCTGGTCCCACATGCTGTGCCAGACCTGGAATCCCAGGTGTTCTTTGTGATCCGCTGAAACCAAGTGTGGGGGTCCATGCCTGTAATCCCAGTGCAGGGGAGGTTTGGACAGGAGGATCACTACCAGTGTGAACTGTATAGTGAGACCCTAGGCTAAATACATAAATAAACATTCTCTGCAGAGCAAAAGAAACAACTTATGGAGTATAAAGAAAACCTGTTGAGTGGGAAGGTTCATCAGCTATTCCTGAAACAGAGGACTATATCTAAAATAATGACCCTGTGCCCACCAGGGGTTCGATCTCCAGCCTGCCATGCTGGCCCCACCCATGGGGTGCACTGAGATGGCAACTGAGACTGGGTGTGGTGATGCACATCTGTAACCCCATCACTTTGGGAGGGTGGAAAGGGGAGAATCACTAGGAGTCTGATCTACCTAGTGCATCCCTGTAGACCCTGTAGACCCTGTCCTAAAATACAGAAAAAAATGAATGAATAAATAAAATAAAATAATGACCCTGGCTAAATTAATAAAGAATCTACTCCCTCCCCACATGAGAACAACAGAAAGACATGGCGAATGGAACGGTCACGTTGCCAGAGCTGCAAATGTGAAGTAGTGGCAGGAAGTCGCGCTTTGGAGTGGTACCGTGCTTCCGAGGAATCCAGGAGAAGTGCCAGTTAGCAAGAGGCCCAGCTAGCTCAGCGATTTGCCCTAGTCTTTAGGAGCTCCTGAGCATGACAGAACAGAATCCCGCACAGGAAGACACATGCGCTGGCACAGGGTGATGTTATCTCGGAGGCCATGAGAAGGGCGTGTAGTTACACAGAACACACCACTCAACTACTGAAAGAAACTCTGGCTTTGACCATTATTTTTGGAATTACCTTTTTCCTCAAACAAATGTGAAAATTTAAAAATAAAGCAGTCAAGTTCTAAAATTCCCTAATTTTATTTACTCACCTATAAAACAATTGACTGTCTAACAGATCCAGGTAAAGCAGGGTGTGTCCATCTCAATTTGAATTTTAGGTGGCCAAACAGTGATTGTGTTGTGTGTTCATGTACTCACTGATCACCTGGAATTAAATGAAACTTGAAGGCTTCTATCTTCATCTGCTAAATCTAGCTGCCCTATTCAAAACTTAGTAAAAGTGATTAATTTAAATGCTAGCTCTCAATCTCTCCAAAATCTGCACAGGCCACACATCCTGCTAAAGAGAACTTACCTCACACTGGATAGTACCTTCTAGGTGCGCGGAAGTGTAAACCGCATGCACAGGTTTGAGGCAGGACCAGATTGGCACTGTAGACGCACTGCCATCTGTGCTCTGTAAGGAGGCTGATAAGCAGTAGCGCAGTACGCACTGCCTGTCACACAAAGCCAAGGCTTGCCAAAGAGTGAATTCCCCTTAAAATAATTGTTTAAAGCAAACATTTAGAAAGGAACCCCTGGCCTTTCTACCACCCTCCACTGCTCACTGGCTTTTGTAAGAGTCAGTCAAGTTCTCTTCAAAGGTAGTGCAGCCAGTAGACAGACATTAGCAGTCAAAATACCTAAATGGTTTATTCACTCCTCCATTCTCTCTCTCCCTCTGTCTCTGTCTCTGTCTGTCTGTCTATCTCTCTCTTTCTTTCTGTATGTGTGTGTTGCTGTTTCTGTCTCTCTGTCTCTCACCATGTCTCTGTCTCTATCTGTGTGTCTGTCTCTGTGTGTGTTTCTGTCTGTCTGTCTCTCTTTCTCTCCCTCTGTGTGTGTGTTTCTGTCTCTATCTCTGTCTCTCTCTCCATGTCTCTGTCTCTCCATGTCTCCGTCTCTGTCTGTCTTTCTATCTCTCTCTCTGCTCCTCTCCTCCCTCCTTATTCCTCCTTTCTTGTTTCACCATACCTACACAGCAGACAAAACCACTAAGGAGTGAAGAGACAACCTGTAGGGTGGAGCAAAAGAGATTGGCCAGCTACTCCTCAGAGGGTAGATGTACAAGTATCTGTAGACAACTCAAAAAAGTTAGATGTCCTCAAATTTAAAAATCCAGTGCAAAAATGATCATCTGAAATGTATAGGCATTTCTCAGATGAAGAATTACAGGTGGCCAAAAAGTCCAACAGTGCTCGATGTTTGAGAAAAACAAATGATCTGAAGGGCTTATGAATCATAAAATTTAGGAGCAAAAAGACATAAAACTCAAATCAATCTCCTTTATTTTATAGATTAAGGAATGAAAAGGCAATGTAGCCAGAGGAAAACTTCCCTAATCCAAACCTTTCTTTTGCTCTGTTGACTATAAAATAAACCTTCCAAGGACTTAATGTGGTGTAAGTGTTCTCTAGGATTCTGATCCAGCCCTGAGCTCAAGGTTTCCGTCTCTTCATCCCTGTCGGTCCTGAGCTCTGGCCCCTAGAACTGGCATCGCTGTGCTCTTGGTGGCGAAGGAGTGACCTCCAGCTCCCCGTACTTCAGTCTATTTATATTTTTCTTACAGCATTTTTGGCAGCATGAAATGGATCAGAGTCTTCCGTAGTCTGAATTATGAGCGTATGGGAAGCACAGTTGATTCCTGATGGAATTGCTAATCAGCATTCAAGGGCTATGACCAGGCATAAGTGCGGAGCAGCAGGCCAAAGAGCGCTGGAAAATGAAGAAACACTTTACAGGATTGATGGCATACACACGGCTAGAAATTAAGCACTGTGCTTTCGCCTGTCAACCCATGGAACTGACCTAAGGATTTGTCAACATTAATGAAAAAAAGACTAATTACTTTGAGATGAAATGTGTCTTAAACATGCCGAGTCAGCATTCTCTTGAGCACATGGCTACAATGATGAGTCCATTTCAGAAATTTCATGGTTTTATTGCCGTGGTCCAACCAACTAATTAAATTTGATTTTATTTCCCACATAATTTCAGACATGAATATTTAGTTTGCACTTCATTGTAGATAATTTCTATACTATTAAATTCAGGATTAGCATTTTTTTATTTATTCACACACACACACACTATTTTGGAAACACTAGATTAAGCAGAGTTCGGAAGATTATTCTGGAACTCTCAATGCCTTCAGTCATGCTGCTTGTATAAATTAGCATATTCTGATTTCTCAACTCCTAAATTACAGATAGATTTCTAGATTGGAACATGCATGAAAACTCTTACCTGTCATTGCATGCAGTGTGGGACAAAAAAATACCCACATTAACAAGCAGGTTAGAAAGGGTTAAAGGCTTCCCGGTGCAAATTTTCCTTGTAAAGTCATTTGAAACAAAATTATAAAGTGACAAATGTATATTAATTGATAAAAAATGAAATCTTTAGTTTTAATAATTGGGACCCAGTTATTTAATAGGTGTAAAATGATAGATTTGCCTCCATAGCCTACCTTTATGTGCAGATGCTTTATTTATATGCATATATTGTAAGAGTCCTTCTAAAAATTAACATTAAAGAGCAAAATGATACAAAATTGGGGACTCCTTTTAAAAATATTTATTTGCCATTTGTCAAGTATTAATTATGTACGAGGCACAAGGCTGTTAACATTATGTTAATTTATACCTTGTTACTCTCCAGAAATATTAGTAATATTATTACTTTCTAATTTCAGAAAGAAGAACCAAAATCAAGCAAATATACTCATCTATGACAGGATGATGACTGGCTGTGATTCCGTAGAAGCAGGAGCCCAGTCACTGTCCAGATATACTCTGAATTACATAATTTTGAACCTTATGCTTTGAGAATCTTTGATGGAGTCTAGCTTAGACAGATTGTGGAGTCATCTCTGTGAGTTCAAGAGAAAAATGCAGAGGAGTGTCACCTCAGCTTGCTTACCACCCCCAAGGACGCGATCTCAAAATGGTTAACTGCTGGGTGTAGCACTAAATGATATTAAATATTTAAAAGTAATCTAATCAAAAAGTAAGAAGATACCTTGTGAGGATAATTACTTTTACAAGAAAAAAAAAAGGTCTTAGGAATGAACAAGCAGCATCTGTGAAGTAAACTTTGGCATCACCGATAGATTCATAAGTGATCATTTTTAACCAAAATTATGTCCTCCAGAAAGTCGCTTCTGATGATTCAGACTGAAGGGTGATAAAATCGCTAAGGTCTCTAGATATAGACAAAGAATGCAAAGAAATGTGTCTCCTGAAATGCCAACAGATCAAGTAATGTATTTAAATAATTTTTATTAGAAATAAATTTTTATTCTGTTAAACAATGTATAGATATTTGACAATTTCATCTGTACTCTTCAACAGCTTTTATTGTAAATAGACCAACTAAATGAATAGAAATATTAGTTGACATTATGGTTGCATTAATATTTTTCACTTATTTATAGGAAGGTTTCACAATCTAGCTCCTACAGATGACGAGAAAACTCAGAAGAATCATGTCTCCACATCCAGAAGTAGATGCTTTTAGCTGATGTCCACTAAAGATGCGTTTTCAATGCCTGCCCTCTGACCTTGTGAATATAATTACTAAATTAAAATTATATCTTGGCCGGGAAAGTCACTTAGTGTTTTAAGTGCCTGCTTGGTAAGCACAAAGTCCTGAGTTTGAACTCCAGTACCAAAAAGAAAAAAAGTAATATTTTAGGGCTCGGGAGATATCTCAGTGGCATACACAACTGCATGGCAAAAACAAGGTAGTGAGTTCGATCCCCAGAATCACCAAAATTAATAATAATAATAAACAATAATAAAATTATATCTTGATGTCATTTTGTAGTTGGTATTGTACACAGGAAGACATTTTCGTATTGATATAATGGATTGAATTCAGTCTCAATGTTCTTTAAAGTCAATCTCTTGGCAGATGAAAAATGGAGGAATGTGCATTTTTATTCATTTCAGTTGTCGTCTATTTACACCTTCTATTTACAGTCCATACTGTATTTTGGTGAATGTCAATAAATGCAATTTAAGCACAGTTCACCTCAACAGAGAAAGATTCTCAGAGAAGACAGTAAGACAGTCATAAAATATTTTTATTTATCATTTTAATTATTACTCAACATATATTGGCTTAAAAATCATACTATTGGATTACTTAGTCATACTATAATTCTATAACATTCTTGAGAATTTATCTATCGTATATCATAAAAATGAAACATGAATATGTCAATGCTCTAAGGAGCAGATATTTTGCTGTGTAGGCTGCTGTGTTTATTTGATGCTCTGTTAATGGGCAAGAGTCCCTTTGTCCCAAAGAAGAAGAGGGCTACCGAATACAGACCCTGTGGTTCCCCAGTGTTCAGATATCCGGAATTCTCCAGATTTTTGCCTAGTTGTTGTTATTTTAATCATAATTCCTTGCTCTTGGACTATTTCCAGCCTCAAAAACTTCCATCTTCTTCATGGACCATCAATTTAAGTATCTGGTTTCCCATGAACAGTCCTGATAGCCTAAGAAATGTGTTGCCCTGTGTACTCTGGAGCAGTTATAGAGTAGGGGTAAAAAGTGAGTTAGGTGAAAAGCTTACTGATAGTTCCTAAAGTTTATTCATTGCTTCCTAACACATAAATTCTATTTTTAAAAAGAATTGGTCTACAATGATCCTGTGAATCTCATCATGATATTTTGCTCAGTAAGGTCAAAGAGTACGAAAATGTCAAAACCATTGTTTTTCAAGTAACAGTCCCCCTGATTTACTTATTCATATTAATGAAAAATGATTTTGTTGCTACCAAAGCACCCAGAACAAAAGATGTGAAGAGGATGACTCATCGCTCTGCCGACACCACCCTTTTCCCCTTCCCAGCCACCTACTCCGTCGGGGTCGGTGAGCCACTTAGAATGTCGACTGAGGAGCTGTGAGCCAGGCATGGCACACATGGCATCAGAATTCTATTCCCCAGGCCGCTGGCTCGCTCACAATGCCTGGGGGGTTGACGACAGCTGGGCAGAGGCCAAAGCAGCTGAGGGTGTGGGCTTCTCACCCTTATGGGAAAACTCTGGGACACACGGGGAGGAGGAGGACTGCCCAAGGTTTAGTAACTTCAAGCTACTCCATTGTGGGAAAGAAAAATGTAAGTTATTTTAAACCAGTCACTGCATTTCTCTTTTTATACTCATGGGAAATGGACAGCAAAGAGAGAAGACAACCTGACATGATACAGAGCTACTGGGAGCCTTCCTAGGCAGATGACATTCTGAAACAACACGGCAACTCTTAGCTAAATCATGACTGCCACTGAATATTAGTCATTAAAATCAATATCATTCCCATAGTACTTACTATGCGGTTACCATACACATTACTATGTGTGCCTACACTGTCTTTATCAAATAGATGGGGGAAAAAAATCCTTTCCAGAGTAATTTGCAAAACAAAATTAAAGACATCCTTTGAAGGTACTTGAAAACTCAAGATGTGTGAGGAAATTGTACACCTGTAGAAAGAATGGTCATTTCATTTTCTATTGAAAGGCAATATTTGATGCACTTTTATGATGTTTACCTATACAGTTCTATTGGGACATAGAATTAAGGACTACAAACACCCATCACTCACCCCCACACATGCTTTAGCCACTGCACTCTCCCACATAGAGACCGTTGCTTAGTAAGATGAGAGTTTCTCCCCTCTGAGTCAGCAGCGAAATCAACCCCAGGGAACTCTGCACTGGGTGGTGTCAGACTCTTCCATGTCAATTTCTGCCAGTGCCTCCCATTAAAACCACACTAAGAATAATCAGTCTGAGAGAGACTAGTATGTTTCTCATGCAACCATATACTATTTTTCTCATACAGTATTCTTTATTCACCAAGTCTTCTATTTAACAGACTTTCAAAGTAGTTATATTTGCAGCTTTAGAGTTAAGAAGAAGAGCAAGAACTCGGCTTTGCGAAACACTGTCACTCTGGCCCTCAACATTCTCCTGTACTATTGACTTGCGTGCATCCTCAGCAATGTCTGCTGGAAAGGAAGCACCTCTGCTTTCCAGGCTTGGAAAGGCTCTGAGGTATGTTTGCTGTTGGCTGTTGATTCTCTTGTCCCCTACACAGGTTGTGGTTGTCACTATGGTTGTCACTGCTAACATCTTCATCATTGCCACCATGGCCTTCCAGTGCCAGCTTTACCTCTGCTAAGTGTATCTGTTGCAATTCCAGGATTTGCCACCTCTAGTAAAACAGCTAAATTACTATCTATAGCCTTATCTTCAAATTACACTGCGTTGGGAAACCAGTGACAGTGACAGTGAAAGGTTAGATGGGTTCATGTTGTCAGCAATGGCCTTCGCACATGCTATCACAGTGCTCTTTGAGGGTGCACTTCTACCGGAGAATCTGGGTGTGCATAGAAAAGGTGGCCTGCAGCTGAGGGTGACTTGGTGGGTCCTTTCTCCCTTGGAGACAGTGAATAAGCTGCTTGTGCTATCTTTGTGTCTTAACTGTAAACTGCCACGTGAGGTCAAAGGTGGAATCTTCCACTTGTGGCATCATGTTGGCACTCCACGTTTCAGGTCTTGGAATATTATGAATTTCAGATTTTCAGATTAGGAATGGTCCAACCACTATCTTGCCTTCCCCTGGCCGTCTCACATGCATCTGTCCGTCCAGCCGAACGAGTACTTCTAAAGTGTTTTCCAACCCCATGCACCTCCTCATGAAATGAAGGAGATGGCTCTATCTCAACTGCCACTTCTAAGCTCTGGATCCATTACTAAATCTGGTATTTTTCTACTCAAAATCATAACATTTTCTTTCTCTAAATCATGCACTTATTCATTTACTAAATATATAAAGGTTCCGCTTTGTGTCAGACATTGGTCTAAGATCAGAGACTACAATATGGAAAAAAGACAACAATTCTTATCCTCTTAACACCAACAGTCAGTTAAGGGGAAAGGTGCTGAAACGAATAACTGGGATTAAATTATAAAGACCTAAGAAAGCTGGAGAGAAGAGTGCAAGGTGCAAATGAGCCACAACCTTAGGCCTTTAAAGCGTGCTTCATCAGTGAGGTGGGATTTGGAGGAGAGATGAGGGAAAATGTAGAAGAGGCCAGCGTGGGAAGAGAAGGGACATGATGCCAGGGCAGACAGGCTCTGTGGCAAGACCTGGGCCATGTGTTTGCAAGCAGCACCTGGAGCCACCGTGGAGAAGTGGACAGATGAGAGATGACTGTGAGACCGGGGAGATCGAAAGAGATGGAAGGTTTTAGAAGTCATGGGAAAATGCAGGAATCGGGGCTAAGCTGATTTGTATGTTTTTAAGTAAGCTAGTTTGTAAATAAAAGATTGACAAAGTGGGCCAGTACACAAGTAGTACTTCAGAGGTAACTTAGTGTGTGTTTGCATGTGTTTCTCGATTTGGCTCGGTGGGAACTGTGTTTTCCCTAGGCAGAGAGCTCTCTGGGCGCGTCCACGGGACGAGGTGGCAGCTCACCGGGTGAGAACTCTGGTGGTGCTGCACATTAATGAGTCACCTGATTAACAACGGCGTAAGCGCGCGGCTGCGTCCTTCCCAGAACGCTTCCCAGCAGCAGCCCAGGCCCGGCGCTGACGCAGCTAGCACTGGGGACCGAGGCTAGAGGAACCGGGAACCCGTGGGAACCCGGGCCAGGGCGTGAGGGTGTGGTGCACGCTACGTCCCAGAGGAGGTGCCAGACCCCGCGCAGAACACCGAGGGTGGAGCCCAGGAAAGGAGCCACGCTCCGCTCCCGCCTCGCTCGCTTCGTACATAGCTCTAGAGCGCTCTGGACAGGGCGCAGCAGGCGCGAGCGGCGCTCTCTTGCTCAGAGAGGGCCGCAGAGAGAGCCGGGCTGCGCCCCTGCGCTCCACGTCGGAAAAGAGAAGCTGTAACGAAGCTAAGCAAGCAAAAACCGGGGCTGCTCGGGAGCACAGCCCGCAGGGAGCCACGGGCAAGCGGGACATGTGGATAGGGCAGAGACTGCACGCTGCAGAGTCCAGAACTGTGTTTAAGCCCCGAGGTCGGAGGAGATAATTCCAGGGCCGGCCGGCCTCAGGTCAGGAGGAGCCCGGCTCTGGAGCCTTGCAGCTACTTCAGCAGTCCAGGAGAGGGCGTGGCTTAAGAGATGAGCGTTCTGTCACTGAAGGCCACGGATGGGTGTGTGCGAGTGTGTTGTGCGTATGTGCGTGCACATATGTGTGCGTGCATGTGTGTGCATGCATATGTGCACATGCATGTGTTTGTATGTGTGCACGTGTGCGAATGTGCGTGTGCATCTGTGTATTCATGTGTGAGTGTGTGAGGAATGTGCATGTGTGTATGTGTGTGCATGCATGTGTTTGTGTGTGTGCACGTGTGCGAATGTGCGTGTGTATCTGTATTCATGTGTGAGTGTGTGAGGAATGTGCATGTGTGTATGTATGTGCGTGCATGTGTTTGTATGTGCTCCTGTGTGTATGTGTGTGCATTCATATGTTCATGCATGTGCGTGTGTGTATGTTTGTGCATGCATGTATGCAGATGTGCATGTATGTGTATTTATGTGTGTGTGCGCACGCTTGTGCACATGCATGTGTGCATATGTATGTGTGAAAAGTTAGCCAGCTCCAAAACTGGGGCGCAGCCCAGGCAGGTTTTCTCAGAACTCTTCTAAAATCGTCCCTGTCTCCATGCGTTCACTGTGTGTCGCTGCGATCGTGGAGCTCCAGGACTGTGTCCCTGTCTGCACCGCCCTCCCTGTGCGAATCCCGCGGGAGGCCAGGCGTTCTCTCCGCAGCACAGCAGCTGCCATGTGTGTGGAGCCTCCTCCAGAGACGACCTGGCCATTCTGCTCCGTAAATGTCCTCTCAGAGTTTCTAGACCTCCCAAGTTCTTCCCTAACATCTGATGCTCAGGTTTCCTTGCTCCTGATTTTAATTTCTATTAACATTCTTGATGTTTTCTGCCTGTTTTGGCTAATGAATAAATTGAATTGCTGCCATATACCATACAGTTACATTTCTGCTAATCTTGCATTTTTTTAAAGAGGAAAAAAAGCAATAAAAACCGATAGAGAATTTAGAAACAAAATGATAGGAAATGAAGAATGGCGGTGATTGCATGCTGTCCTCTTCAAGTAGTTGCTCAGCTCACAAGACATAGGCGTGCAAAACTGACCTGACAGTATGAGCACCAACTGCTCCTTCCAGTGACGTAGTGTAAATCAGTGCAGTTATCTCATCTCGCTACCCTTCCGCCCTCCCTCCCTTCCTTCTCTTACACTGTCTCCCGTCCCAGCCATTCTTTCCTTTCATGCTAACCTTAATCTTGATGCCATCAGAGAGGATGCAGTCAAAATAACTGAAGGCCAAGCCTCATTTGTAAGAGAAGTATAACATTTTGAAGGCTTTAAAATCAGGTGTCTGTTTGGGGTATTTATTTTATTTATTTATTTTAGGGAAGGGCCTAGAGGGTGTTCAGTGTCTCACTATTAGATCCGACTCATAGTGATGCATCTGTTTACGACCTCCCGAGGGCTGGGATTACAGGAGTGTGCCATGCCCAGTCTCAATTGCCCTGTCAGTGCACTCCAGGAGCCGAGGTGGCACAGCAGTCCTGGGGATTGAACCCTTGGCCCCTGCACCTGCTTGCAGGTGCTTTAATGCACTAGGTATTTGGCCGACCCCAGGATACTTATATAATTTAAAATAGTTTTCTCACAGCAAAATTTCAAGACAATTAAAAATAAGTAATGTCCTTTACATTCTATTGTAAAAATTATTCACATGGATTGAATGTATCACTAATTACACTTTCTCCAAAATTTTAAATTAAAATAGTCATGGTTTAATTTAAGGATATTTTTCCTCTAGTGTTCCTTACTTAAAACTTCACAGATTATTTATATTATTTTAAATGAAGTGTAAAATAATTTGGAATTATTTTAATTTTGAAAATTAAAATTTAATTTAAAATTAAATGTCCTCATATTTAAAGACAAATACAGGAAAATATTTGTAAGTTCTTGTACTCCATTAAATGTTCCAGATTTTTGTTTTGACACCTCTGACTGTGGCATTATAGGTTAAAAAACTTAAAAGCTAATTGTAATTGATTCATAGCTTGAACTCATCGGATGAGTTACTGAGTCACAATTTTTCCATGTTGTGGAGAAGTTATAATACTGTACAATAATACAATAATCTCTAATATGCATTTATCATCATTTTACAATACCATATATGCCAATTTGATGAGATTACTGGAATAGCCCTGCAAATAATCCACCTTGGCCTCCCAGCTAGTTCAGGGCTTGGCCACGGCACACCATGAATTGCCTTGAGACTGAGTCATTTCAACTGACAATATCACCAGGGCTTATCATTGTGGGTCACACTGAGGGAACAACCATGTACTTAAAATCCCAGTTCAGATGAATGAAGATGATATCGAAGAACTGGTACTGACTCAAGAAGGGGGCTTTTTCCTTTCACCTCCTGCCATCCGTACCCCAATATCTTAGGGGAAAAAGTCTTTTCTTTCTTACAACTGCTGCATGAGAACAGGATTTAAGTAGTGATTTAAAAAGTCACTCACAATATGAAGTCAGCAAAGATCAGGATTGCAGTTCATAGTAGCCAGACTTATTGTAAGCAGAACGGGAGATTGTATAACATTGGAAAAACAGTTTTCTGGGCATTGTGTTCAACAGTGTACAGGAACAAACACGATTAGGAAGAAGGACAGGGCTGCCGAGATGTGGGCGTCCCACCAGGCACCGAGATGCAGGAGTCCCGCCGGGCACAGAGGCAGCGACTCCTTCTCCGAGCTCCAGCCTCCTGCATGGTAGCAGCATCCTCTCTGCTATGCAGAAGGCAGGGCTGTCATCGACCTCTGCAGCAGGCAGCTGCGCCCACTCACATGACGGCTTTGCCCTTCATTCAAATATCTGTATGTCCCTAGGTGGCAGGTTAAGGTTTGGCCAGTACATACATTGGAGAAGAGTGGATTAATCTTGTCATAAAGCTAAAGGCAGCATTTCACTGAAATGTCTTTCACAAGACTGTAATTTTATACTAGAATCATATGACACTCAGTTTTGCTACTATATATTAAATTTTCTAATAGTAAAGGATTACTTAGTTAAAATAAAACACTTGCAGAGAAAATAAAATGGTTTATTTATTGTTCTTGAGAAAGGAATAGGAACAATAGAGGAAAAAAATCTTTTATAATTACTATCTCTTAATGTTTTCCTAATGTAAACCTGTGTTTAAATATTTAAATTACTTAAAAACTAAATTATATGTAAAAATAATATATGCATATATATCATATTTATATTTATCTCTCCTGGAAAGTTCAAGACCATGCATTTTCATTTTTCCCTAGAAGTGTATGTAGCCTCTTATCTCTGGCAATACAGCCAAATAATAAAACTATTTGGTGAGTTTGTATGCTAGGACTTATAATTTAGATGCTTCAGAAAAGGTGCAGAAATATA
>PVKN010023016.1:0-14956 GCA_004027915.1 Capromys pilorides | reverse complement strand
AAACATTAGAAGAGTAAAAATTTTTCAAATATACCCAGATTTCTTTATACAATAATATTTTGTTTTGATATAAAATTTTATACTTAATTTTAAATGTTCCCAAAATGAAAATATACTTACTAGTGATCAGAGAATGGCTAAATCACGCTCTGCTACCCCCTTAACCTATGAGTGTGTGTGTGCACGCACATCTGTTAGTTTAAGCTGAATTCTCGGGTTACTCAGTAGTGCTGAGCAAAATATCACATGGCAAGTGCTGTAAAGCTGCATTTGATCAGCCCAGTTGCATTTCATGGCAGCTTTTGCAAGGTTTTATTTATCTTAATGTCTGCTGAACACAGACATTAATTTGACTAATTAGAATAATGAATAATATAAATGTTTTGAATTATCATAATGAATGACAGAAGCGTGTTTGGATGTGCAGAAGTAGTTAATATAGCTGTGCAGCTTGCCTACAATATTGGAGGTGGTATCCACCTGCAGTGAAGAGCATGCGAATTGGGTTATTCCTTCTGGTTGCCTCTGGATGTTGTCTGCCTGTATGGCAGGATTTGGTTCTAGTCATCATGATAACCCAGTGGTGACTAAGATCAGTCACTAAAATTTTAGCGCATTCTCTGTTTCCTGATCAGTTTTCAAGCCAAAACTTTTAAGTCATTTAACTGGTAATTCATGGTAGGGAAAAACATCCAGGAACCACTTGTCAAATCCTGAACAAACCTAGCTTTGGAAATACCAAGGAGAGATAGGTTGCTGGTATTTTATTCTCCAGAAAAAAATATTTCAGAAGTCTAGATTACCTCGTTGGACACCAGACACCTGAACCATTTCCAAATACTAAATGCAATCAGTAGCAATTGGAACCATTTCCATTTGAAAAATGTGTGTTTTATGGAAGTAAAAGTAAGAGGAGAAATGTTGGACAAAGAGAAGGAAATTGCTTCTAGTAGTATTTTTATACTCTCATGTTCCTAGACAAAATTTATCTAGCAAAGAGTGAGAGAGGAGAAGAGCTAAGGGTTAAATCATCTGAAATCTTTTTTCAATCAAAATTTTGTTACAAGTTGGGCTGGGGAGAAAGTTCCTAGGCACAAGTGCCTGCCTGGCAATTGCAAAGTCATGAATTCAAACCCTGGTCCCACCAGAAAAAAGAAAAAAAAAAATGTTACATTTCCTGTGTTGGGGCTGGGGAGATAGTTCAGTAGAATAAGAGCTTGCCTGGCAAGCACAAGGCCCTGAGTTCAATCACCAATTTCAAAAAAAAAAAAAAAAAAAATTAAAAAAAAAATTCTTGTGTAGACACACTTTGCTAGATTTTATTTTACTAAGCAAATGTACTTCATTACACAGAAACATTTCTTCACTTTTATTAATCGAAGATATATCTGGTTATTAGAACTTCTGCTTATTCTGAATTAAGAAGGCCAAGTCACACTGACCTGATGGTTTGGACCATAGCAGAGGAGTTTGTGATGGCAGTTAGGAGTATTTTAGATAGTTCCATTACAAATGAGTTCTCTCAAAATCACTCAGTGTTTTAACAGAAAGACAGATGCTCAAGTCTCACACCAAACAATCTGAAAAATAATCACTTGTGGGGTGATCTTGGAATCTTATTTAGCAAACACCGCGTTCACTATCTAGGTGGCTCTGATCTCTCCAGTCTTGGAACCATGCTTCCAGAAGCACTCTGCTATACATCTCAAAGTACTGAGAATAACTTCCAGAATGCTTTGAACTGCCTGCACAGATCTGAGGACTTCAGGCTGGGAACCTCTGGAAGGGTGAATAATTGTAAACTCAATTCAGCTGTTCAGCCCTAGGCACTGCTTCAGTAGAAGCTCAAGGAGCTATGACTCAGTTGACCTTTTGTCATATCTCCTTTCCTCCCTGTTTGTTTAAGTTACCATCTTAACTGACCCCTGGAATCAAAAGTGCTTTTGTTCTCTGCATGAATGATCTGATTCACACTGCACCAATATTGCTTCAAAGGAAGAGAAGTCGCTTACCTCTTCTTCTTCCCTCTACAAATGGTGCAACCCAGCTAAAGGATTGTAAAGGTTTTATGTTTTAACTATTTCAGACTCACCAGGTCTCTCTCTCTCTCTTCCTTGTTGGAAGAAATAAGGCTTAAAGAACTAACATTCTCTTATAACATTTCTTACCAAGGTGAATTCATGCGCATAATGTATTCAAGGCAGTGATTCACAAAGCACAGATTCCTGGAGCCTCCTTCAGAGGGGCTGGTCACAGAGCTGTGGGGCGGGCCCTCAGAAGCTGTATGTTGATGAACTGTATGTCTGTGAATGAATATTTTAGAAAATGATCACGGTTAGATGACCAAGTGACAAGTTCTAAGCATGAGAACTGTGCATCTTGTACTGCTTCCTGCTATGGGATGTGTGGGGTGTGGGAGTACACAAAGGAGCCTGAGCCATTTGTCACTTATGGGTCTTGTGTTTCCCTGCCCACTTCTCCTCTTACTCCCTCCATATTTCAGCTACTCTGAATTTCTTAAAGGTCATGCATGACCTTGCAGACTAGTTCTATCTGCTTGATTTTATATAAGCTGTTATTCAAGCCTGGTTTTCTTTTTTTCCTGGTGAATTTCAAGATTCCATTAAAATATCATTCCTCTCTGAAGCCTTTCTTTTCTTTTCTTTTTTAGGGAAGGGTCTACAGGGTATTCAGGAGTTCAGGGTCTCACTACTAGATCAGACTGGTAGTGATCCACTTGTTTACAGCCTCCCAAGAGCTGGGACTATGGGCGTGCGCCACCACACCCAGTCTCAATTGCTGTCTCAGCTTGCCCTGCGGGGTAGGGCCAGCATGGCAGTCAGAGAAGCCTTTCTAATATCCCAGGGTGAGGGGATCCCTCCTTCTCTTTGTACGATTACATTTTGTAGCCCGGGGAGATAGCTCAATAGAATAAGCACCTGCCTGGCAAGCACAGCGTCCTGAATTCAATCCCTGATACAAAAAAAATTGTACATGTATTAGGGTGCCGAGAAGCCTAGGCATTTTCTTTTAAATCTTTATTTTAAATACATCATCATGGATGACATGAATTAAATCCACATTCTAATGACAGTTAGATGAAGTATTCTAATTAGGAACAACTTCAAGAGGTATTAAGTTGGCATTTCAAAGATTCTGTAGTTAATGCATTAGGAGAATTAGTATAAGATAATCACGTACAAATTGCTATCTAAATTGATGCTGGGACCAGTAAAAGCACTGTGTGTTTTCATGGGTGAAATGCGTGGCATTTGACATGAGTAAATTTTCTAGAAAGATGGTACAGCACCTCTGCCCTTCTGTGAGCGGGGCGTGAGCACATGGCAAGCCAGCAGCATGGCCCCTCGGGAATGTGCTTGAGACCTGGGACTTGCCGCTAGCCTGTGTTTCCCTCACTTAACAAAGGGAATCTAGGTTATGCTGAACAGAAAACTGCTGGTGGAACACAGCCCTGGGAGCACAGGGCAGAAGGCCAGGATCCCCTGAGCCTACAGCGACAGAGAGAATGGCATTTTGTAAGTTGAGCGGTTCTCATCCACGCCAGTAAGTGTATGTTTGACAGGACTAACTCTGCCACTTGCTTTAATAAAGCTATGGTGGTGAGGCTGTACCATAGGGCACCAGCCATTTTCTGTCACTTTTGCTATAAAAGTTTGCTGGAGGCTATCAAGAAAACCGACTCCTATGAAGGGCCAGATTTACCTAGGAGAACCATCTTATGCATCTTCATTTGCTTAGTGAAAGTACTTCTTACCATAAATGCTCAACATATGCTTTATCTGTATTTCAATGTAACCATAAGAGACAAAAATTCTGTTTTATAGAATTATATAATCTATGTAAGAATTTTGTTTAAGCAGAATGATAATCAACTTTGTTTTTGCATGTGAGAAATGTACAGTTTTATGGGATATGGTATGGTAATTTGATACATGTATTAAGTAATAGTCAAATCAGGGCAATTAGCATTTCCATCACTTTCAACATTTTTCATTTCATTGTGTTGGGGATCTTTTTAATATTTTCTTTTATATTTTTATAAAAATGTGATAATTTTTTTATACATTAAAACCACCCTAATGGGATCTAGAGTACTAGAACCTATTCTTCTGATTTACCTGTATTTTACGAAGTATCTTTTTTTTTCCTGTATTTTAGTACAGGGTCTACACGGTCTCACTACACAGATCAGACTCGTAGTGATCCTCCTTTTTTCAGCCTTCCAAGCACTGGGATTACAGGCATGCACCATCAAGCCCATCTCAGTCGCTGTCTCAGCACACACTCGGGGCAGGGCTGGCACAGCATGCTGGGGATCGAACCCCACTCCTTGAGTCTGCCTACACAGGTGCTTTAGTCCCCTGAGCTATCTGGCCGGCCCTCTGATTTACCTGCATGTTGGCATTTGTCACCCAGCCTTCCTGTTGCTCTTCCCCTTGTCCTTCCTCACCTCTAGTGATCACTCTTCTACTCTTCTATGAAATCTACTTTTTCAACATTCACATGTTAGTAAGAACATGGAGTGTTTGCCTTTCTGCTCCTGGCTTATTTTACTGAACCATATGTCCTCCAGTGTCATCAGCAGTCAGGTTTTAAATAACAGAGCCTTTCATCTACAGAGCTTGTTCATTTGGAGAAACTGAAAAAAATAATGATGGTTTTTAATGTAGCCACTGCTTCAAATGAAATGCACTCCTTGCTCTAATATACATATATATGCTTTGATGACATTTTTATGCTCCCCCAAATAATCCATAATACAATTGATTTATGATTACCTTCCATATAGCCTGAACAAAGGCAGCTTTAAGAATAGCTAGTAGAAATGGATGATATACTCATTTGCAAATAGTCATGTTCATTTTTCAACACTGTTGAGAAAATTCATCTAAAGAAATTATAGGCCTAAAGAGTTCCTACATTAGCCACTTGTCATTAGGAGCTTTCTGCACAATGAGCAGCATTACAGGTTGTTCAGCATCTCAGGGAACATTGCTCATTGCAATTTGTTGGAAAAATGATGGAATGTTATTTAAGTGGAACTCCATACACAATAAATAGTACATTTGCAGACTGCTGGGAAAATTGCTGAAAAGGATAATCTTCCATTTTGGACTCTAAATAAAAGACAATCAATTAGTAGGACCAGTTTGAATAATGTGAAAGAAGCAGTGCCTTAGAAACTCGCCTGCTGACACATTGGACCTTAGGTGGAAGTAGCTGCCTCTGCATTAAAAAAAATCTATGGCTTAGCATAAACCCAGCACAAAAG
This sequence comes from Capromys pilorides, assembly GCA_004027915.1. Classification (NCBI taxonomy): domain Eukaryota; kingdom Metazoa; phylum Chordata; class Mammalia; order Rodentia; family Capromyidae; genus Capromys; species Capromys pilorides. Next base: position 9,663 of record PVKN010023016.1, on the reverse strand, counting down.
GGAATTGGAGGTGGACTCCATTTCTGGATCAGCATCACGCCCCAGAGCTGGATTTTTCTTGCATTTCTTTTCACTGCCTTGCTTGATTATGAGCTGCATTTCAGCACTCTGCTAAGGCTGTAGCCACACCTTGGCCAACCTTCCTGGGAGCAGTGAATTTTCTGAGATCTGGAGATATTAAAAAGAAACCTAGAGAGTTTTACTGAGTTTTAAAATGGCCTTATGGCTACTGTGTAAAATTATCAGGTACAAGGGTGTGCCGTTTGCCGGGAATGGGATGGCTGAGTTCTATGGTGGTTCCTTTATATCTGAGGTTAGCTAACTCCTCCTGTCATGGTCCAGGTAGTATTTTAGTCCCAGGGACCATATACTCACTGTCACAACAACTCAGTTTTGCTGTGAAAGCCCCAAGTCCATTGACAATGGGTAACACGTAAATGAATAAGTATGATTTTGTTCCAATTAAACTGTACTTACAAAATGACAGTTGATCATTTTTTAATGTGTTTCAAGAGATAAAAATAATTATGGAATAGATCTCATATGAAACAGTCTTGCCCCAAGCTCCAGCTGCGACTCCATCTGCCCTCCCAACCAGGCTGTGCAGCGACCAGGGCCACGCAGCGACCAAGTAAAGACTCTCCCAGCCCGTGTCCATTCCCCGAGCTCCAGCTGCAACTCCATCTGCCATCCTGACAGGCCACGTGGAGACCAGAGCCAGGCGACGATCAAGTCCTACTTGAAGACTCTCTCGGACCTGAGCTGGCCACGCAGCAGCAGCAGCAGCAGCGGCTAGGTAAGAACTCTCTGAGCCCGCATCCATCCCGCAACTCGTCAATGGCCCAAGCTCTGGCTCCACCCACGGACCCAGTCGTCAGCTCAGCAGCCTCAGCCCAATACGGTCCCCTGACTCATCAACACCCGGAGCTACGACTACACTCACCTTCCCACTGGGCCACGTGACGGCCAGAAGCTAACTGCATAACTTCACCAAAGTGCAGAGATCACTGCTACAAAAAATGATAAAGACAAGGAGCAAGATCCAATCTCAGGACCTGAGTTCACCCAAAACAAATACAGGAGACACTACCGTGGAAGAAAACGCGAATCATACAGCCTAAACCTCTGAATCGGTAGCATCTGAGGTAGACGGACAAGTGCAGAAGAGTATAGAGCAACTCAGATCAGAGATAGCATCTGAAGTAAAAAAAGAAATGCATGAATGAATAGACTCTGAAGTAGAAAAACAACTGCAGAAACGTATAGAGGAAACCAGAGTAGAAATAACCTCTGAAGCTAAAAAAGACATATAAAACAATCTTACATCATGGACACATAATTGCAAAAATTAATTAAGCTGTTATCTCACAATGATAATTTCTAATTACCTACATGTCGTATCATGAATTCAATGGATTTTTGTACAGTGGAAATCAGAATCCTTAGAAGTCATTTAAAAATGGAACAGAGACTGGCGAGATGGCTCAGCGGTCTAAAGCACCTGCTTAGGAAAGCTTAGGCAACCGAGGGGACCACAGTTTGATCCCCAGCATCACATGCTGTGCCAGCCCCATCCCCAGGGCAGGCTGAGCCAGCCATAATAAAAAATAAAATAAAAATAAAAATAAAAAAATGAAACAAAGCTGGTTGGGTTGCAGCACACCTGCAATCCCAGTACTCTCGGAGGCTGAGGCAGGAGGATCACCTGTGTGAGTCCAATCTGGATAACTTGGTGACTGAATGAGGCCATGTCTCAAAATAAACACAAAGGCAATACATTAAATTATGCTGAACGTGGGGATTGTCAGCCAAGAATGTGGTATCCATTGATTATATTAGTAGTATTTATCTTAACTCACTTCAATTAAAGAATCAATTTGGTAGAACAACAGGCACTCTCTCTATGAGACAGTTGAACTGACTCTCACATCTTGGGGGATGCTTGGACTCTTGGGTAGATTCTTGTATACTGCAGTCACCTGGAAAACTTTTACAGCGATGATGCCATGGCCGCACACTGACCACTGGAATAAGAACCTCCCAAGGTGGCACTCAGGTGACTACTGTGCAGGCAGGACTGAGCATCACTGTTCAGATGCTTGGTGTTCTAAGTGTGATCTGTGGTCCCCAGGTGCCGCTCTGATGAGAGTTGAGGAGTCCTACCCTGCTGAGTCCTTGCGCTACCACCTGTTGGACAGCTGACAAACCCAGGGTCACTTTTCTTCATTCTTCAGTTGACTGACTTAGTTGTATCTGTAGCGGTGTAAGTATTAAGGTAAGCAATGAGCTTCAGTGGGGCAGAAGAATTGGACCATGGAATGTTTTGATGACAGTTAAGATTAAGTAATGCAAAGCTGCCTGTCCAATGAGGCAGGAGACAAACCATAGAAATTTGGGGAAAAATAATAAATTTCTACATTGCCACAGTACCTGTACGGGCATTTTATTTCACAGGTGTCTTTAAGTTCTACTATGTTATCATGAGCTAAAATGGTACATTCTCCAGGCCAGGAATATAGCTCAGCCGCATACACACATGCCTGGCGAGCGCCAGGAACTGAGTTCAGTCTTTGGCCTGCAAAGAGAAACCTTCACCCTGAAACGGTACATTCTGGGCCATTCATTTTGGGCACAGTTCATGCTAGAAGGAGTACTTATGACTTGAACTAGAAAATTTGTAACTGAAGCGAAAAGACACTTTGCGGTGGTCAATGCAGATTTTAAGTTAAAAAATTATAGATTCAAAATGTGTGTCCTTTTTGTATGTTCAATTTGGTGCCTTGGTTCATCCACTCAGTGCTACTCCTGCCCATATTTCCCAGACAGCTGCTGGCATCATAAGTACATCATATGGTGGTAATCTGTAGAAGGTAGATGTTTTGTTTGGTATACAAGATTTAAAGGAATTTATTGCATCAAAGATTTGACATGTTACCTGAGATGCTCATTGTGTTGAAGGCTGTGGTTTTCAGCTTTTGACAAGTGAATCATGGGGCACTAACTGCATTGACGGATTGGTGTTAGGAGGCAGGTCCTATTTGGAGGAAGCAGGACAATGGGCATACAGCCGGAAAGATGTATCTTGTCCCTGGCCCGTCCCTTAGAAGCTCTCTGCTTCCTGGTTTCCATGAAGTAAGCAATTTTCCCCCAGCAGGCCCTTCCCCCAGTGTTCTTATCTCTCCATGGGTCTAAAAGCAACAGAGCTATTGGAGCAAAGCGAAACTTGTGAAACCATAAGCCAACACAAACCTCTCCCTTCTTGAGCTGTCTGGACAAGCATTTTGCCGCAGGAGTGAGAAAGTAACACAGTGGAAACAATCATAAACTTCTTGGTATTTCTTTTATTAAATTTCCCTGCATATTCAAAATTGCTTATAATGAGAATACATGGCACATGCAATATCTTTTCTTTCTCTCTTTCTATCTCTCCTTCTTCCTTGTTTAGTTACTTTTTTCATTGCTGAGACAAAATACCTTACACCCGAAGTTAATGGGGAAAAGTTTATTCAGCTTACAGTTTTTTTAAATGACTGTTTTTTTCAAAAAAACTTTACTTATTTATATTATAAATATATAATATAAATGTTCTTTGGGGTGGGGCTGGAGTCAGCTTGCAGTTTTTTAAATTAATTATCTTCTTTTGGGTATTTTTTTAAGGAAGGGTCTACAGGGTGTTCAGGGTCTCACTACTAGATCAGACTCCTAGTGATCCACCTGTTTACAGCTTCCCAAGTGCTGGGATTACAGCGTGTGCCACCATGCTCAGTCTCTCAGCCTACAGTGTGTGGAGGCTTCAGTCCATAATCGGCTGGGCCTAAGGCAGGTTGGCACAAGGCAGAAGGGAAATGATTTCTGGTGGCACATGACAGCAAAAGCAATGACACAGACAGATGGGTAGACAGAGAGACAGAGCCTCTTTTTGCCCCTTACATTGCATGCAGGTCACTGGCTCCAGGAGGAGTGTAGCACTCACAACCTTAATCCTAGCACTGAATCAAGAATCAATCACAAACTCTAGATTCAGCAATCTCTGAAAACTCCACCCATATGACTGCATGAGGCTTTGGGGGTGCTTCCATGTACAAACCATAGCATTCTCCTATCTCCCCTGTTATTTTTTCTTCCTTTTTAATTTTTTTTTCCTTTTTTTCTTTTTTATCTGTCAACATTTTTTAAAATACTGATCCTGGCCCAATATGTGGTTGAATTCCCAATCAGAATTCTGATATTGCATTGTTCAACATTTTTTTAAATGCTTCCGAAAGCATGAATAGTTTTATTTATTTATTTATTTATTTATTTATTTATTTATGCTGGGCTGGTATTCGAACTCATGACCTTGCACTTGCTAGGCAGGCACTTGTGCCATGGAGCTATCTCCCCAGCTCCTGTTCAACATTTTATTATTTTTGTTATCCCTGTCTTGATTTATATTTCTTTCCAGCTATTATTTTATTTTTTGTTACTTTTAATAAGAAATGACATTGAGACAGTTTCAAAACACCTTAGTAGGACAGCCACAATAATTGATACAATGCATATTGTTGTCTTCACAGTAGTTATTCAGAGTACAAGATGCAGACATGATAACTTTTCTAAACACTATTGGTACAAATATTTCTTCTCATTGAACTAAGAGAAAGTAGTTGTATACATAGAGCAATATTCCATAATAGTAGTGGGTTATCAGCCAAACTGGCAATGCCAGAAGCTGTTGACTTGAGCCTTTTACAGCTCAGCATACTAATCCAGCTATTATTGACTATTTTATTTCCCACTTCATGGCTCGCTTTTTGTTTTCTTAGCTTGGCATTGTGCTGGGCTGGATAGCAATTTCTCATCTCTGTTGTGGCCCTGTATCAACCTTTCTAAAATGTCCCTAAGGACAGCCTCATGTGTACTGCACAGCTGTTTGGAGACTCGGTGGTACGAAGTTTTGATTCTACTCCACGTGCCCATAATGTGCTCTTTATTTCCATTAAAGGGATTTATACACAGAGCTCTGCCTCATCTAGATGTTCTTTAACATACTGGAGTGGTTTAAAGCATTGAGTTTAGGTTCACATAGACTGGTGCTTGAGTCCCAGCGTTATCAACTACTTGTTAGATGACCTTAATAAGATGTTCTTTTTAGTTCTTTGCTCTTTAAAAATAGGGAATGGCAACACCTACCATAAATCTCATGAAGATCAAAAAGTTCCTACACAGATTTACTCACCAATTGTGTTGAAAAATCCTTACCTTTGTCTAAGTCTATGTCTACTTTGGCCTCTGTGAATCAGAAAAAGTAGAGCAAAACTTACATTTATTTACTCACAGATAATCAGGCAAAACACAATGTGGAACTGGTATGCCACACAACTGAAATTAGAATTGTAATTTCTAATTTAATATTGTAATGAAAGACAAAATACTCAGCAAGTATTACATTTAATTGTATTACAGCTTTTCCCTCATGTGTCACCTGCTGAACCAATAACTTTGTCTAAGAACGCTCTTCAAGAAACACCACTCTCAAATTCATTCTATGCAATAAGCTACTTTAAGCAACTATAAGAGGCCCCAGAAGCCTAAAGGAAGCAGGAGGAATGCTATATATGTGAGGGATGTTGCTGGAGAGCTGGAAAGGAGCAACCAGTGCTGAAAGTTAGGAGCATAAAATGCCACCATGAGAAACCGAGCCACAGCAGCTAAGCACTCCTGCATTACAGAAATCAAAACACAGAGCCTGGAAAGGTTTAAAGATGCATGAGAGATAATCATGCCACGCCTAGGAAAAAGTACCTGCGTAGGGCTAGGGTTTGACAACATAGAGACCTAGATGGATGCCTTTGCTTTAGTTCACGGGCTGGCTCACTGAAAGCCACAAGTCCATTCTGTTGTCTTGCATTTGAGACCATAATAATTGATCACCTGCCTCACTTTATTGTTTGGTCATCTTATGGATATGCTGTGTAAGCCGCATGATTATCATGAAGCTACATGGTAAAAACTGAGATACGCACATTCACCTTCGATTTTTCAGCTGGAGATGCCTTGCCTTTGTACACCGTGAGGCCCAGTCTCCTTAAGCTTTCTTCTCTAGGAAAGTTGGGTCCCTTGCTGGGGTGAAATGCGTCTCTCTGTGGGACAAAATGCTTTCTACAAACTAAATAACATTTAGATCCTAGGCCATGTTATTCAAAACACCTTGGAGCTTGGTTTCTTGCAGTGATGCCAAAAAAATACAAAACAAGAAGCTATGTTTTGTGATTAAAATCAATGATCTCCTCACATAGGTCGCACAAAATGCAATTATGTTTTGGATAAGGCTGAGCAGTAACAGTGACCGACTAATAGTGTTAGTAAATTCATATTTAAGGACAAAAGCTTGAATTCCAGTTCCACGTTGCATTTTACCTCATTATCTGCAAGCAAATAGGTGTAGGCTTTGCTCTACTTTCAGACTCAGGAAAGGTTCGTAGTAGACACAGGTTCAGCAGAAGTTGAGAATTTCTCATCACGATTATATCTGGAACACACTGCACAGAAAAGCTGCTAAGACTCTGGCTGACATATTCCACCCTTAACTATGTGTTTAACATTTATAGGTCATTTAGTCCTCATCTGCATTATAATTTTGCTGTGTGCCATAAATGCAAAATGAGTTTTAGTGCTTTTTGAAATATGACTTCAGTTTATTACATTTCCATAAAGCTGTCCAATATTTACTAGGGTTTTTATAGCTTTGCTAAATGATTTTTTTCAACTGCCAAAGAGATGCCATTACCATAGTAACAGTGTAATTTTCTGTATCCCATTTTCAGGTTTCTTTAGTTTCACTAAAGTGGTACATTTTCCATTAAATTTTGCAGTACATAAAATTGTTAAGGTGACAATTGAGTACTGTTATGGCTATCGTAGGAACATTGACAGAAATTTTACCCTTGGGCCATTTGAAATCATTATTGAGAAATGCTTCAAGAGATACTGAATGGTTTAGAAAATTCAAATTTGCCTCTTTAAGCAAATGACAGAGGGAGAACATTTGGAAAGTTGAGCTTGTCTTCCAGACATCTCTGGAAGCTGCAGGGGTCCAAAAAGCTATGACTTCTTTCCAGTGCTAGAGGACACCCAGCCCTGGGCCAGCCAAATCCTCCTCTTCCTATGGGTTGCTTAGTTTTCCTAATTTAAAGACAAAAACTGTGCAGGAAAACCCCAGTTGGCTCAATATACTTCCAAGTTTCAACCACAGGGAGAAGTATCAGCACGGACCTCTGATCTCTTCATTTATTTTTATCTCCTTCACAAGACTAATCACAAACTCTAATTACAGAAATTTTTAAAGCTTTATTTGTATATTTGGGTTTTGGTATTTTTTTTATTTTAAAGAGAGAAAAAAATAAAGCCAATACAGAATTTCAAAACAAGATGATAGGAACTATTAAGTTATTAATAGCTATATTGGTTATTATATTGCATATCATATTGCATATATTATCTTCAATCTGAGCACCAAAGTAGTTGCTCAGATTACAAGATATAGGCATGTAAGACTGACATAATTGAAATTAGTAGAACAGTTATAAAAATACAAAATCAGTGTTGCTTCCTAGGCCATCTAGCAGAAGACAGGTTCATAAAACACATGATGGACGGTGTGTCCTTGACCTCAGAGGGACTGAGTCAGGCACCACGTGGCCTCTGGGTCTCCCCCACAGTCCAAGGGACCACAAAAGGCAAACATTCTGGTTCAGTGCTAGGCCTCAAGGTAGCTACAAGAGCACAACTAAAGACACGAAGAAGACTTCAAGAACTGCTTCAGAGAGTGGCAAGAGCTGTGGAATGAGTACTGTGAGGAAGAAAACACCAATATGTCTTGCACTGTAAGGAACTTTGGAAGTTTACCATTCACCGTAGTTTGTTGTCATACCTCATAGCTCTTCACACACAACCAGCAAAGATCAGTGAGCTGTGTGAGACCAAGAGCACTTCCCGCCTTTGCACCTGTGTCTGAGCACAGAGCACGCTGCCTGGCACACAAGAGGTGGGTGGTGTGCCGCCCCTCCCCTGTACGGCATCCTCAGTGCTGCAGAGGCCCCGCTATCCTGTCAAAATGATGAAATGAAAGCAAACAATATTTTCTTTCAGGAACAATAAACTTAAGATAATTGTCCCTTGCCTTTTTTTTTTTCTTTCTTTTTTTCTTTCTTTCTCTCTCTCTTTTTTTTTTTTTTTGATCCTCCTGCCTCAGCCTCCCACGTGCTGGGATTACAGGCGTGTGCCATCATGCCCAGCTCTTTTTTTCTAAAATATATTTAGTAGAGGGCCTACAGGGTCTCACTACATAGAATGGACTCCTAGTGATTCTCCTGTTTTCAGCCTCCCAAGCACTGGGATTACAGGCACGTGAAACCACATCGAGTCTCAATCACTGTCTCAGCACGCCCTGGGGGTGGGGCCTGCACGGCACACTAGGGATCGAACCCAGGTCCCTGCCTCTGCCTAAACAGGCACTTTAATCCACTGAGCTATCTGCCCAGCCCAACCTTTGGTTTTTTTGAGCCAGGGTCTCCCTGTGTAGTCCAGGCTGGCCTCAGATAGGCAGTAGCCTTAGTCTCCCAAGCACTAAGATCACAGGCATGTGCCACCATGCCCAGCAAGACAGTTAACTTTTAATATTTTAATATACAGAACCTTTTTCTTAAGTAGCTTCAACTCCAAATGTACCTCACACACCCACCTCTCCCAGACAAGGATCCTTGTCCCAGGTTCCTCAGCCCCGCCCCGCCGGCCTGGCCCAGACAGACTGGTTCACACAATAGCTGTCTCTGTCTCCACTAGCTAACACTGCGAAACTGCTGCTCCTGACTCAGCTTGTGCCTTAGACCCACTTCCACATCACGGCAGTTTGATTCACTAAGCCACTTCCACACAGAGAGCGTTGCCTGAAGCCGGAAGGATGTCCCCATCTGTCCCACTTTTCCATGTGCGTGAAGACACTGATTTCCTGAAAGTTGTTAACCATAAAGGCCTTGAAAGCAAGAATAATAAATCTGATCTCCAATGTTCAGAATTGTTTCCCTAATCTAAAGAAAGTTAACTATAAATGAAAACCATTAGTGAGTCAAGATACTTCTGAGTTTCAAATATAAGGCAAAGTATGTAGGCACCAGTAAGCCCCTTACCAATACTAAGTATCTTCATATGGAAAAATCCCTGTTATTCAAACCACAGACCATGCTGGTGGATCTAACCAAGGTGTTAGTAAGAAGGCTCAAAACACAGTGTTAAGGAGGCGAGGCCTAGGAACAGTGCCCCTGAGGTCTGACTGGCTAATTCTGCTTTGTAACCTTAGCACTACCATGCACTTAGCAGCTCCTCTTACTCCAGTGCTCACGAGAGGAATCTAGTGAGAAACACTCAGAATGGCAAAGGTATTCAGCTTTTGCATCTCATTCACAAAGAACCAGAAAGATAATTTTCGCGTATATAGATAGCATATTACCTGACACATTAGTAGTAATATCAGTAAGATAAAATGTTATTTTATTTTATTTTTTAAAGAGAATAAAGCTGTGGGCATAACTCAGTGGCATAAATACCTGCCTAGTAAGGACAAAGTCCTGAGTCTGATCCCGGGTACAGAAAGAGAAAAAGATAGAGAGACAGAGAGGGAGAGGG
>PVKN010023015.1:0-14958 GCA_004027915.1 Capromys pilorides | reverse complement strand
AATCAGATGGAAGATGTACTTAATTATATTTAAGTATCCTATATTTTCCACATAACATATATAATAAAATAATATTTTATTTAAGGAAATTGAGCACCCTGAGATTCTGGCATCTCAACATAGTTATGGAGCCAATCCCCCAGGAATTCCTAAAAGTGACAGAATTACCTTCAACGAAAAGGGTAGAAGTCCTAAAAGATACAAGCTTGACAATGTACTTTTCTTAGTTCATCAAACAGGCAACAATTTTCTACAAGTAAAAACTACAGAAGGAAGAAAATATAAAATGTCTTGTGGGTACGAGGAAGACTTACTGTGTTTAAATAATACAGAATAGTATTTTTTGAAAATAATTCAAAACCTACATTATAACTAAAAACCTGAGTCATTGTAGACTGCTACTGTGAATAGCAATAATACAATAGAAAGCATCAAACACCCACACAGATATGAAGAAAAAGGTGACTGAGGAGAGCAGAGAGGCCACTTATTAAAAACCCAGGATGCATCAGGACATTTGAAAACAACAAGAGGCCAGGCAGGTTGAAGTTCGAGGTAAACCAGTTGCCCGCGGTGGTCCAAGGTTACAAGTTCCTCTACACTGAATTTCAGAGAAGTCTGACACGTATGGATGCTATGCTAAGCAAACTTCCCAGATATCTTTGGAGGTGGATGCCAGAATATAGATTTATTTTAGATAATAAGAGATAAACACATAAAAATCCTGATGCATCCAAAATGAGCTAACATCGTTTGCAGTAGAAACTGGGAGGTATTGTTATGGCGAAATGTTCGTTGGAGTGTCACTCGCCAAACTGCATGAACTTAAGGGACAGCCTCTGGTACAGCGATGGTTGGTGCTGATGGGGATCTTATCTTTGTGATTATTTATAATGGAGTACATTAAGAGGGAGAGCCTTGGTAACAATGTGCCCAGGTGTCCTCCTAGGGTTACTGAATAGCATACGATTGAATAACAAGTGTTCTGTGCCTCTCATGTTATTGCTTAGAAAGACTGCAACGGTTTTGTTTGTTTGTTTGCTCTTCTTCTCAAGCAGTACATGCAGTAGCTGTGCTGCCATTTCTTCATTCAAGGAGTTGTAGAACAGTTTAGAAATCAAGAAGGTGCCTAGGTTTTACGAATCAGGCTTTGGCAAAAATGCATCACAATATATAAAGAAATAGGTAGAGGAAACACGTGTCCTGTGACTTGTTGCTCTTCTCCAGAACCTAAAGAAGTGATTTTTGTTGAGTAGAAATGTTCACATTGGTTAAGAATGCTGAACTCATGGAAGTAAATATTGAAAATGTTGAAGAACTGTAAGCTTCATGTGACACAGACTTCAACGTCATTTAACCGGATGCACAACACTGGACAAAAACAAGAGCTACACATGTTCTACACATGCCAGATTTTTACAGTAAATTTAGTATCAGGCAGACCAAGTGGTCACTTTGCTGTGGCATCCTGACAAGGAGGGACACGTGGCAAGCCCAGGCCATCCATGTGGGCGCCCCGAGGTAACACTCTTGCTAGCCATAGCTGGAGTTACAAGTGGATCCACCTTGCCTTGGAAACAGCACGCTCATCAAGAGCTTGTCCCCGTGCGAACAGCGAGCGCTCGGGGTGGCTTTACCAGGTCAGTCACTGCAATGGCTGCTTTGGGGTCAGTTTGACTTAGCCCCAAAATATTTGGCCAAAAACTATCCTGGATGCCCCTGGGATGTTTTTCAACAAGACTGACACCTGGCTTGGTAGACTAAGTAGGGAAGTTCAGTCTCCCCGATGTGGGTGGCCTCTTCCAATCAGTTGAAGACCTCAGAAGAGTGACAGGGCTTCCTGTCCCACCATCATGGGATCTCTCCTGCCTGGCAGCTTCTGCTGGGACACTGGTCTTTTTCTGCCTTGAGACTTTCCCTGAAGCATCAGCTGTCTTGGGTCTCCTGCTTGGCAGGCCTGAGCTCTGCGTTAGCTTTCCTGGATCTCCAGCTTAACCAACTGCACGTCTTTGGACTTCTCATGAGCCAGCTCCTGGCAAGCCCTCCCCCTCCTTCATGTTCCTTCTTCCTGTCCTCATCATGCCCCTTCCTTCTCTCTGGATACACAGACACAATGTCATCATCACCATAGTGCACAGCGAAGAGGGCTGGACAGGAGGACAAGCGCCAGTTCCGTTCTGACAGTGCCTCCTTCGTGAGGGCTGCGGTCTGTCCCCCTCACCCCCCAGTTTCAGAGAAGGATCTGCAAAATCTTCCCCAGGTGATTCCATACATGAGAGCTTATGCAGAGGAGGACAACTGAGTCAAAGAGAGTGTCTAGAGAAAGGCCACGCGTGGCAGCACTGCCCCAAGAGCGTGGCTTACTGCAGAAGGTACAGTGAGACGGCCAGGTCCCCGGAAGTAGGAGGAAACCGCTTCCCAAAAAGCGGGGGAGCCCTGGACCTGCTCTTTGCAGCCAGCAGGCTGGGACAGCCCTGGGGAAGCCTTCAGCAGGAGCACGGACAGCAGAGAGCCGCAGCTACCGTGAAAGCCACTCCCTGGGGTGCACACCAAGGCGCCCTCTCCCAGAATTCCTCGAAGCTGACTGCGGAGCACAGCCACGGAGCAAGTGCCACACTGTTTTGCCTCATGTGAGGCTGCTTAGCTTGGGGACTCCCAGTGGGCTGGGCCAAGAATTTTCCAGAAACACAAAAATATCTGAAGTTTTTAAAAATCCTCCTTTCTTCCTTTTCTCTTTTCAAGGGCCATACTTGTGCCTGCCTGAAGGGGCCTCGCTCGGCCCTGTGTTCCTTCTCTCTGCACGCCCTCTCCACCAAGAATCTTTCTTCCTGCCTGATCCCTTCTGGGTGTCCATTTCTCAGAGCCCCAAAATGGATCACAGAGTTGAGTTAAGCGGGCAGAGCATCTGTTGCTCTTCTTGGCCTCAGCCACGGCTGAAGACTAAGGAGTAGAATGACTCTACTAAGGAGTAGGATGTGATACTCCCGCGCTCCCATATTTTGACACTGTAGAGTTCTTGACAAAAACTGGCTGCGCGTGGCAACTTGAAGGCCAACCATGGCTACTCCCAATGGGTGGTGTTTTTCCCAGTGGAGTTTCTGGTCTCCACATCCTGAGACAGAGTCAGGTAGAAGCCACGTTGCTTTTTACACTCGGCCTCACCAGTCTTACTCCATCCTGCCTACTGCACACCACTGCGCCCAGTGGTGGGGGAGGTGGCCACGTGTGACGTGGACACCGTCACCAGGAAGCATGGTCATCCGGATCAGGGTACCAGTGGGCTCTCTATCTACATGTAACACAGAGACATTGATTTCAGAAATTGGTTTACAGTAATACAAAGAACAAAGGGGACTATAGGGCAAGATAATTTTTATAAATTTAAACTATCTTGGTACCTCACGTCATGAATTTAAGTCTTTACATGATCGTAGATTCTGGATTTGTGGAATAAATTCAGCTCCCAGCATCATGGAAAGAATTAAGTTCGTGAATGGAGGTATTGGGAAAAGAAGCAAATAGCTCCATGGCATAAGCGCCTGTCTGGCAAGCACAAGGTCCTGAGTTCAATCCTCTGTATCAAACAAACAAACAAGCAAACAAACAAATAAACAGCAGAACGAAAATGAGAAACAGAATTAAAAATTTAAATTTATATATTTTCTTCCTACAAGTAAAATTCAAGTTGAATATAGTTACTATTTATGTAAACATTTTAAAATAATGTTAACATGCCATGCTAATATGTATGATGCTGTGGAAAGAAGGGGGTCAACTGAAACCCTCCTAAGTGTGCTGTTAGGAGTGAGAGCTTCAGGCTACCTGAAACTCTACAGAAGTTTTACTTCAGTTTCTATCAAACAGCTAATGGCAGTCTGGATCTTCAACAAATATACTTTGATTAAAAATTCTTATTTCCTGAAAACTGGCCAGGGTTTAAGCGCATCATTAACACTGGGTCCTTAAGAATGGCTTCCTGTGTTTTGTTCTGAGTTGAATTTTTGCATTATAAACATACAAAATTTGAAAAAAATAAATATGAATGACCCACCTCAAAGAGAAAAATCCCTGGCTGGCCTTAAAATTAGTTTAGATTCTATTACACATCATTTATGTTTATTTTGCAAATCTTTCCTTTTCTTCAATAAATAGACATTTAAGAATACATTAAGACAACCATTGTTAAATTTTTGTTCTTGTTTTGAGATTCTGTACTATATATACTCTTGCTTGTTACTGTTTTTCTATCTTTGTTTCTGCTGTTTTTACTCTTTAAAATAAAATTTTAAATATTCAAAAAATTAAAAAAAAAAGAATACATTAAGAAGCAGGTGATGTGCCTCATGGTAGAGCTCTCCCCTGCATTTAGCGACCCCCAGGGACCCATCCCCAGCACTGAAAAAGAAAAAAAAAATAGATGGGTTTTGAGGATGTGAATCTCTAAACTTGAACATTTTGGTTTTGATTGCAGTTACTTCATAATCCTGTGAAAAGGAAAACACCTTTTCATCTTTAGAATATTTAAATAATAACTTTGAATTTTCGGGGCGCTTCTGTTTCATTTTAAAATTATGGCTTCACAGAGAATTAGAGCAGGAGTTATGCTAATTATTTATACCATATAGTGTTTTACTTCCTCTGTGAGTTTAAGCCTCTGCATAAAGGCCCCTTTAAAAATTCTCTAGTTTGACAGTTGGCAACCAGTCAATACTTCACCAACTTCCTCCAGTGGCGCATTATTTTGCATGTCCTTTGAGACTGGAAAATTAATGTGTAATGTTTTACTTAAGACCGTAATTAAGTTTAAATTAAAATTCTTTGGGGTTTTAATAGAGGAGGAAGAATTTTGGTGCCTTTGTCACTTAAAAGTAGCATTTGCCAGCCTGTCTGGGCCAAGCTGCCTCCATTTATAGATCCTTAATGTTGTTGTTTTAATGTAGGCATTTGGTCTGGAAACCATAAGGAAACCATGCTGTTTTCTTCCTGCCACCCATTATGGTTGTTTTATGGTTCTTCGCTTTGCGTTATGGATATTATAAAACAAATCACCTATTGTCATTGACGGTTTCCCCCCTTCTAGAAGCTGGGAAGGTACTGTTATGCTTTCTGGAAAAACATTCCTTCCACGCACTGCACAACACGCGTCACCCACCAGAGTCTTTGTTTGTGTCCTCCGGGGAGCGGAACCTGGCTGCACTTGGAGATCCTACTTCTCCGCTGCCCTGACCTGGCGCCTTGCCCCACAGGGGAGCTTAGCTCTGAAGATCTGTACTATGGCCATGAGCTTTGGCCGAGAAGATTCTCCAGTGGGCGCACCTTTCGGAGGACCAAAGGCCTTTTAGCCGTTTTGCTTCCAGCCTGGACATGCACCCCACTACTACACAGTGTACCCCCGTGACATTGCAGAGCAGTCTGAGGCCACGGTCCTTTGCAAATCGTTTGCAGAGCCTAACTAACAACTGTTTCAGTAAAGCCCCACTACTTCGCAAAAGCCTCAAATAGCTTAGGACAGGAAGGAGGGGTTACAAGTAGCCAATCAGAGGGTGTTATTCAGCTGTCCTTGTCCCTGTTTGGCTCCCGCTCTGTCACGCATCTCCCACAGACAGTCAGCATTCCTGCATCCCCAGAATTGTGCTACCTCAGGTAGTTATCTCTAGTATTCTAGTTTTCTTCTTCTCAAAGCACTAAAATGCCAGTAAAATGCCCTGTACCTGCCAAGACTTTATTAATGCAGTATTTTATGAAGTGAAAGTGTAAAACTTAAGGAGCTATAACATATGTAGAGTTTAAGCTGCAAAAATAAGAATTTATAGGCATTTTATCTGATCATATGTGAAATTCACAGTTCGTCACAATTGAGGGTGCTCTAGGACTATAACGCTAGCAAATCTGAAGGGTCCACTGTATTCTGAACTTGAAGGGTTTTTAAGTTAATTTTCCCCTTCAATAAGCTGCACTAATTTGATCCACTCTGCTTTTCCTTCTTCTCTAACCTCTACTTCCTCCAACTGGATGAGTTTTAAGGTATAATTCATCCTTTTCTATTATTTCTCTTCAACAGTTTTTAGATTTAAAAACTATTTGGAGCCCTTGACAATTTTTTTTGTTTGTTTGTTTTTGAGGGACCGGGGTTCAAACTCACAACCTTGCACTTGCCAGGCAGGCGCTTGTGCCACAGAGCTATCTCCCTAGCCCCAGCCCTTGATAATTTCTAATACCTGAATGGTAGATGATGCCACAAAGCCATAAGGAACAAGGACTGAACATGAACTCACATCTGATAACCCTTGAGGAGGAAGATTAGTCAGGGCAAGGGTGACTTGATGGAAGTCATTTCTAGAAAAAAAAAAGGACCAACTAGTTTATAGAAAACGGGCTACATCTGTTCAATTTTAACATCAGCACCTATGCTTCAAGTGAGTAAAATCTTCCAAAAATATAGTTAACTTTGCTCTTTTGCATATCCAATGGAAAATAGATGAGAAGCCTCACATTAATTATAGTCTCCGTCAGAATTTAAGGAGCATTTAAGAGCCAAGGAGTGATTTAACGGTGTGTCTATTGTTCTTCCTCATCTGGGTTTCATATAACTCACGTGAAACCATACGAGTAATTCAATAATATTAATTTTACAAGCTTACTTTATATTTAACATAATAACATAGCATCAGGTCATTTGAGATGCGAATCTAGTTTACAGTGTTGGCAACACAACATTTAAATTTTTTTTATTTTATGGAAACAGATAAAACAAAATTTCATAACACTATAATAGACTAATCATAGTCAATACATTTCATGTTGTTATCTTTGAAGTAGTTGCTCGGGGTTACAAGATTCGGGCATGAAAAGTTCTTGGATTGACATTCTCACAAACTTCCTTTTTAATGATCTAAGAGACTAATGTAGCTAACTGGCAGGCATATTCCCCCTTTTCCCTACTGTCCTTTCTTCTCCTACCCATCCAAATTGCTTTTTTCTTTTGAACAATTTCCTCCCATTTCACAATATTTACTGTTCATTTTAGACTTCATCTACTCTTTTTAAAACTTATTTCATGTATTTGGTACAGGGTCTCACTAATCAGCTCAGACTCATAGTGACCCTTTCTGTTTTGAGTCTCCCCAGCACTGGGATTCCAGGTGTGTGCCACCATGCCTGGTCTCAGTGGCCAGCTCGGCATGAGCAGGGACAGGGTCAGCACAGCATGTGGAGCCAGGGATCAAACCCTGGTCCCTGAGCATGCCTAGGCAGGCACTCAGTCCGATAAGCTATCTTGCTGGCCCAATCTCATTTACTCTTTCAAATTCTCACACAAGGGGGACAATTCGATGTTTACACATCTGACCCTGATATATTTCACTTATGAATATGATCAAAAGTCACAGCACAACTTTTCAGCTATTTATGGACTTAAAGCAATCACAAGTATAATATACTTTAGACAATTACCCTATAAGCAAGCTAGTCTACAAAGGAAAAGAAGAAGAGGGAAGGTTGAAGGGGAGGGGAGGAAACATGAATATATAATTACCATGACACAAAGAACTTCAGGTAGTAAACTTTAACGTTTTGACTCGAAACTTTGAACCTAGTCCAATTAATTTTAATAAGATTGTGATTACTTTTTAAATAATTAAATATTCCTGTTGGATGTTTAGTGCTTACTACATGTTCTTCTTAGTTTCTAGAAGAGTATGTGCTCTTCTTTGCTTAATCTCACTGCTCCGATATCAGGGGTCATACCTGGCCCTTGCCCGTGTCACTGTGGTGTGTGTCTCACAGGAGGCGCCCCATGGCATAACCTGTGCAGAGGGAGGGACTCAGGGCCAGGCAGACCCAGTGGCCAGGAGGCAGATGAAGCGAGCAAGGCCTGCTAAGCTTAACGCACTCCATGAATTAATTATCACTTAGCTGTAATTTTCTTTAAAAAATCTGCTGTGTATCATGTGTAATAGGCCTTACATTTTAAAACTGAGTAACTGAATAAAAAGAGTGAGCATATTAATACAGTGAAATTCACGGTTACATGTACATTTTGAACATTAAACTAAATTTAATAGTGATAGCTGTCCTTTCACTTAAAGAAATTCCAAATGATCTGAAAATTTGAATAAAGGATTTTAGTCTCAAAATTCAGAAACAGACTGGGTGATGTATGCTTACTTAAAATATGCACTTTCAATTAATTTTATATTAAATGAAAATATTTTCTCACTAGGCTGATTACTAGTCATATTGTATTTGAGGTGTGAATTTTCTCTTTTATTTGCATTTTCATTTTAATATTTGCATTTTCATTTTAATATTAAAATTTTTCCTTGGACTGACTTCAGTCTTGCTTACGACAGTAAATTAACATGTTATTGAGGGATTTTAAATTACAGAATCTTCTTTCTCTCTGCTGAAAATATATATATTTCTCTGACCATCTTGCCGTTTTGTGATTTATTTCTTAATGTTGTTTTCACTTCACTAAATGTATCACTAACTGTGTCTAATTTGATCCCTAATCTGTCTTTGGTATTTTTGTAGTGCTTTTTCTCTTTGCATCTATTTTATTTGATTATTCCACTCCACCGCAGTGTCTTCTTAACTGTCATCTCTTGTTGTTTGCTTATGCATTTTGCACTCATGTTTTATTTCTTTCTTATTTTATTTCCAGTTCTTCCAGCATCTATAGCTTTTGCAGCTGCTGTATATCTGGTTCTCTCCCATCTGTTTCCTCACACATTTCTGCAATTTCTCCTTGTTCATTTTTGGCCCCGGAAGCTTGACCAAGGGAATAGCTTAGGGCCTGGCTTTGCATTAAATCTGCTCTGCACCCAGAAAGCAGCCCCATGTGCCGTCCTTACATTCTTGGGCATGTGCGGGGCGGTTATTAACACCAGGTTACATTCATGTCGATGTTGGCTTCAAATTGTCAGATTCTCGAAACACAAGAATTCTTATGCCATCTCCAAATGGAATTGCTTTGTCAGTAGGAATTTTCTAGGAAAAATTTTTTTTGTCAGTTTTGCTTTCCCTTGAGCCTAGTCAGATGAGCAGAGTCCCTTGAGGACTATGTGTTCATTGTCTCCTAGCTTTACCACTAATAATTTTACCTTTGAAGAGTCCTGGGGGATTTTCAGATTGGCTCGGTGGTTTAAGCATCTGCATGGGTAATCCCTGCCAGGCACAGGGGATGCCGGTTCAATCCCCACACCAACCTTTAAGGCAACCAGAGACAGACCAAAAAAAAAAGTTCTGATTCTATACAGAGGTGGCACATTTAATCAACTTCTTCTCCTGGTCCCCAAGTTTGTCTTCTGACTATTGTGATACATATTGATGATTGCATCAAGGGCCACCAATAATTGTCACATGCCCCTACACAATGTTCTGGCTTCCCAATTTATGTTCCCTTTAAATTCAAGCTTTCTCCTGGTTTCTAACTTTGCAGGGTATTCCTCTTTTTTTTTTTTTTTTTTTTTACTAGCTCTGTAGTGCTTTGTAAAACACTTTAAAAAAAATGCTTTTTCCAAATATTTAGGAGATCTATGTTGCTCCACCTTTTTTTTTCCTTTAATGTTTTTAGTCCAAGGCCCTCAGGGTCTCACTATACAGATCGACTCATAGTGATCCTCCTGTTTTCAGCCTCCCAAGCGCTGGGATTACACGCATGCTCACCACACGCAGTCTCAATTGCCCACTCAGTGCACCCATAGGGGTGGGGCTGGCACCACATACTGGAGATCCAACCTCAGTCCCTTCTTCTACATAAGAAGGTGCTTTAGTCCGATGAGCTATCTGGCTGCACAGGTCTGTCTTTAGCTAAAAAATGAGAATTGAGACAAATATTTTGCAATAATTTTCCTATTTTCAAAAATCAAAATCAAATATTTTAGCATAGATAATGATTCTAAAGAAGCCACTTAAAAGTCAAGGCAGACTCCCATGTTGCACCAGATTTAAATTTTCTTAGATTATGTTTAACTAAACTAGTTGTACTGAATGAAAAACATGTGATGTGATTGTATTTTATTGCTGAAAGGATTTTTAGATTACTTTAATATGAACCATGCTTATTATAATTTATACTTTGGTTTTTGTGACAAAATAGAAAATTATACCTTTACAAAAACTCTCAGGAGTCTCAATATTTCAAGTCTATTGCCCAACACGCTTTTAATCAATACTCTTTAACAGTTTATAATCACACCTCAGATTTTCGTGTTCTATAAGATAAAACTGACGCATCCTCATTCAGCAGGCTGCACAAAGAGGGGTGGCCATGCAGCTGGCCTTCCACAGACTGCAAATTAAAAGTGTGTATCACAACACCAAATATCCAATAACCTCGAGACAGCTTTTTTGAACAGAAAATACTTTAGAAATTTGATGTTGTATTCAGGTTAGTGCTTTAGAGGAGAGATGGAGTTCTGAAGATACGTGTCAGGATGCTAGATTTATAGCTACATGGCTTTACCAGGCTTACCATGTCATCTTTACTCTCTGGAAAACTTATATTATATCATCATGTAAATGACATTACTGTGTGATTTCAACCTCACAACTAGAATACATACCTTTGGCAGGGTTCACTGAACTGCTAACATGTATGTCCCCAGGTGGGAGTAAACTTCCAAAATTTTCTGTGCTTTAAAAAAAAAGTGAGAGGACCGGTAAGATAGTTCGGCAGCCTAAAGCGCACGCTTAGGCAAGCTTAGGCGACTGCAGGGACCGCGGTTCGATCCCCGGCACCACATGCTGCGCCAGCCCTGCCCCCAGCGCAGGCCGAGCAGGCCATAACATAAATAAATAAATAAAGTTTTAAAAAATAATAAGTAAATAAATAAAATTACATGTAAAGACATTTGAAAATGTGATCACATCACTTTTAGGAACTTGGAAATGTTACTGAAATATGTATGTGTACTTAGAATATTCATTTTAGGTTTTTTATAATTAGTTGCTTCTTTTTAACTTTCTTATGAGTAATTATCTGTTCATTGAAAGAATTCTGATTAAGGTTTTAGAGATGTTTGGTTCTGAACTTTCCCCAAGTGGCTTGGCCTTCATGGTGTTTGCATCGAATGATGCTTAGAGTTCATTGCGGCTCACTTGGGTAACACTGTAATCAATTTCACAACACTGGATAATTTTCTTCTAAGAATTGGGCTTGAAATTCCATACTCAAGATGTGAAACTGCTTGTGCTATAAAATAAGATCACTCTGGGTTAAAACATTTTCATTTTGTAGTATATAAGATGATATTTCATTTCATGATGCCAAGAAGCTGCAGAAAATGTTCATTAGCATTAAGAAGCCCGACCTTTAAATCTGTCACATCAAATCCTAGGCATAAACATTGAAATGAGCTGACGACCAAATCTATTCCTGAAAAAATATATGTGCCACACGTAGTCAAATTACAAAAGCTTCTAAATCAGGAAGAGCTTTAAAAAAAAAACCATATATTAATATGGAAAATAAAAGAAATGAATCTGAAGTTTTAAATTAGAGGTTGAGCACATTTTTTACTCTTAATATTTTTTTCTATTTCGGTGCCAGAAATCGCACTCAGGACCTTGCGCTTGCCAGGCAGGCGCTGGGTCACTGAGCTATATCCCTGGCCCTAACCTCAGTTCTTGAATATGGATGTGACCGTGGTGCTCATTAAGTTGTTTCTGTAGTGGTGACGAACTTGAACTTTTAGTCATTCTCTATCCTGTTTTCCTTGTTATCACAGAGAATTTTATAGTGCTGACTAGTAGTAAAAGTTCAGTAGCTCACTAATGCCAACGGCATGGATGTATGAGTGAATTAACCCTGGCAGAAATCAGGGATCAGACTCCATCACCGCCTCGGTGGCATTGTAGACCCTTCCACCTGTGATCTTTCAGAAGGCCACGGTGACCCCTCTGCCTCTTCTGAGCCCACCTGGCACCTCTTTGTACAACTTTGTGTGCCTTTTATATTTTATCTGTATATTAGCGTGCGTATATTTTATATTTGCACATCACATTATGTACATCCTTTGTATTTTCTGCTCCTCTAGAAAACTCTAAACAAATACACTCCTTTTTCATCTTGCACTTCAGGCAAAAGTCACTCTCCAGAGTGACACTGCCCCACGCTCTTGCCCGGTCCTGCGCAGGTGACAGGGGTGACAGGGGATGGCGTGCCCTTTCTGGCCTGGGCTTCCTCCCTCTCCCGTACCGCCCTGGACTCTTCTGTGTGGCTTTGTCAAGCAATGGCGCCTGGACGTGAACTTTCCAGAGTTCACTTAACCTAGGTTTTCCTAAATGAATTTCAATAAGACCCGCCCCTGACCAGTAAGTAATAAGAACTTTTAAATAAATGCTTCCTCCTCGACAATTCTGAAGCGCACTTTGCAAGGTTTTCACCCAGCACTCGGTTATTCATTACCATAATCCTCTACCTGGACTCATATTTCCATTTAAGAGGCTTTTATTCAGGCCTTCACTCAAGGCTCATTTTTAGAGGAAACTTGGCTAGGGCCCCATATTACACGGAAATCATTTGACTTTGCGATGGACTCCTACCACCGCATTCCACACTGCTACCTGTGCCAGCACTGTACCTGGCATTTCGCGCTCCCACCACCAATCTTTGTTGATTTAGCATCACCTAGAACTTACTCTCTCAAAAAATTGGTAAAGAAATATTGTCTCCCCAAGATTTATTGGAGGACAGGTTCCAAGTTTCATTTTATAGTCAATGAACACCTACATACTGGATTTAAAGTTACATATTGAACAGCAAATATGTCTTAAAAACTGCTAGAACTTTTTATGAATGGGAAAGTCTTAATGGTTGCCAGAATTCTATTAATACAGATTTACCTTACTTGGCAAGCTTTTATTTGCTACTGTGTTCAGAGAATATAATTAAATACCTTGGGGAAGAAGACATGGCTTTCTTGTCTGTGATGAATTCTGAGTATAGGGAGAGAAGAATGTCCTACTGTGTTAAATTTCTGAGGAGCAATAAAACTAAAGAAATCAGAATGCACAGAAATATAACATAGATTAAAAGCTGTGTGTAAATTTCTCCTAAAGAAAACCAAGTTATTCTGGCTTCAGCCACTTTATATTACACATAATGTATTGATCAATTGATCTATCTAATTACTGACACTCAGGAAAATATTTATTAACTGTACAAAGATTTCTCACATAGAGAAAGATTATATTTTTCTCAAATGAAAACCTCTTTAGAAACAGATAATATCCTCTGGGTGGAAAATAAATACACTAAGAACATATTTCTTAAACTAGGCTCTTCTGCAGTCCGAGGGAAGCTGGATACTGAACACGTTGACACCACGAATGCTGAGCTCCATCCAACTCACCCCTGGCACACCCACCATGTTACTCTGCTAGCCCATCTGCAGTGCTCGGTATCAAAACAAAATAATAAACTCCCACCCTGTAAATGTAGCTATGTGCTGAGCACTTACACTGTACACCAGAAAAATGTCCTAAGAGTCTAGTCGGAGAGGATGGATTTGAACCGCACAACTCGCGAGCTGCACCCTCAAGTTGGAGGCTTCATCACGCACTAGGGAGCATGGTACTGCCGGAGCTCTCGTGGCCTCAGAGAACTGTGGACCTGGGAAGGCCATCCTGGGGTACCTTGGAGGGGCAATGACATTGTCATGTAACAAAGGGAAACCCAGCAGTACTTTAAAATGAGCGACACACTTGACAGCTTAGGCTTTGCCAGAGTTTTCTGTTCTTTCAGTGTAACAACAAATAACAGATTTTGCCTAATTCATTTTTTCCAAGTAGGCCGTCTACTTAAAGGGGTCTCAGGATTACAAATGCATATATTTTATTACATACAAGAAATTTAAATGTGATGTTTTTGTAGCTGCTATAAAAGAATTAAATTCTAAATAAAGCAACCAAAGAACGGCTATACAGTTTTAGGTTCTGTTTTGGCTGGTGTGCAAATATGTTAACCCAGCCTGTACTTATGGGGTTTGGGATTCAAATGAGCAATTTATGTGTAAGCACCAGGCCTTTGTGCCAAGAGAATTCATTTCAGTTCTTTTTGAATTGCGTCTTTCACAGTTTTTGCCATACATTAAAGATTCTCCGGGAAACATACAATGAAGTCTTTTAATAAATCACCTCTGTAACTAGACAATTTTTTTTATTAAAGATCAAAAAACAAAATTAAGCTGGAAACACAGGAATAAATGATAGATTACGAGTAAGGAAAAATTATCTATTTAAAAAGCGATGTCGCAGGAAGACCTCTTTACTAGACTAACAGCTATTTTCTAAACTAACAGTTTTGAAACTGTTTTCTTCCGTTCACTTCCTCTGAATATTTGAGAAAAGCGTGAAAGAGGAATATTTTTCCAAAGAATCCTAATTTATAGGAACATATTAATTATTTTTAATTTGTGATTACTTCTTATGGTCGAAGTACATCTGCAGGGGTTTACTCATATCGTATGCTGGATATAATGTGAATGGAATACGGGGACAATAGGTTCATCTTAAACAATACATCTAAATTACCAAATTAGGAAAATCAAGGGACAGTGTTCCTCAAATTCTAACTCCAATTTTGTTGCCTCTAACATTATCTAACCATCACCGGCGCTAGAACCATAAAATTGAACATAATAATTGTATCCCATTAGCTCAGCTCGGAAGCTCGCCACAAGTACGTGCATAACTTAGTTATTTCATCATAGTTTGCTAATGAAAAAAAGGAAATTTCATAGACAAGAGCCGCAGAGCACTTTATAACAGAAGCGCACATCTGAAAAGGATCTGAATTGAATTTCCACAAATTTCTTTAGGAAAAAATTCAGGGCTATCCAAAAATACCTATTTATAACGAATTTAATTTATTGCTATTATATAGCATTTTAAGATGCATGTGTGTTTGTTTTTTTCCCTTATCTTTATTTAAAACTTCAAAGGCTGTGACCA
>PVKN010023014.1:5000-14957 GCA_004027915.1 Capromys pilorides | reverse complement strand
CCTTGCTTTGCTACTGTGCGGCAACTTTGCCCAACCCTTCCTCTGCACTGTTTCAAAGTCCTTGCACCCTGGAGCCCCTTGGACTTTCTCCCATCCCCCGCCTTGCCTTGCCCACCCCTCGCACCCTCAGCTACTCAGTTCCAGGCACGTGCACAGCACCAACACAACATTGAAAGAGCTCAGGCACCTGTCTCTGCTTCCTGCAGAGCACACAGGCTGCACCTTTCCCGAAGGAGGTGCGAATGTCAGCGTGGCCCTGGCAGCCAGCTGGAGCAGCCCACCTGCTCATTCCACTTCACTGTGCCCTCCTCAGAGTGCTCAGCAGAGTGAGGGCACGAGGGCTTCCCATGGGCTTTCCTCCTTCCCAAAACATGGAAGGAGGCAACTGCACTAGATGCACACTTGATAGTCTCTGTATTTTTTTTGAAAAGAATAAAATAGTAAAAAAAAAAAAAAAAAAAAAGAAGACATGCTATAGAATTTCATTCATTCAGAACCAATGTTTTATGGAGAACCCAGGCAGCCTCCGGCTCCCAAAGGGGCAGGTAAGAATCTGGAGTCACTGGTCTGTCCTAACCATAAGAAAAATAAGACCTAAGCAAGCTGAACAACCAGCACTTCTTCTTAGGTCACTCAAGGAGAGGGGTTAAAGGGCATATTCCTGTCCCCAGGAGAGGAGGTGCCAGCAGGAGACAAAAGAGACTAATAGAATCTTAGCAGAGAACCAAAAGCAGACATCTCCACAGCAAGCAGAATGAGGACAGTGCGCTATATCACACGGGGCCAGAGGCCCCCAGAGGAGAACTCTGAGAGCCGAATGTCAGGACCTGAGCCACTCAGAGCTGGGGCTGTGTCCCTTTTATGTCATGGAGCTCACAGGTTCCCATAGTGCGCATCAGAAAAAAAACCCATGTGTCTTTGGATGAAAGGGGCAGGCAGGGTCCAGCCTGATCACGCCAGAGGATTTCACTCTGAGCAGTTCCTCTGTCCTTCCTTATATAATGCCAAGAACCACACACATTGCAAGAAAGCTCCAGTGTCATTTTTCATATGAAAGACAGAAAAGTCTCACAAAACATTAACAAAATGCATGTGCTACTGCATGAAATTATGCACCAGCACCAAATTGTACATTTTGCATATGCAAGGTTATGGCAACTATCATACACCCTTCCCTTAAAGCCCATCTCATCAGCTGACACGCTCAAGAAGAAGCCATATCGATGGATGGAAGAAAACCACTAAGAAAATGCAGCACCTGTTCACAAGAAACAGCATGACGAGCTGAGGCTGGAGGGAAAGCCTCACTCCATGAAGAACAACTTCGAAGGAAAGCTGTAACTTCCACCTGGATAGTAAGAAATTCCAAGCATTTCTGAAACTATCAGGAACAAGGCAAGACCAAATGAAATAAGACAAGAAAAGAAAAGCCATAAAGATTGTGAAAGTCAAAACAGACACATCCTTATTTGGTGACACCGCCAGCATTTGTGCGGTTAATCCGAGAGAACTGAGGCCGTGACAAGGACAGCCACAGAGGAGCTGAAGGCGGTCAGAACAGAGCTGTGCAATGCATAAAAAGTCAATTGATTGCTTTATAGGAGGGAGAACAAGTGGATTTGTTTATTTTTTTAAAAAGAGGACAAATTAGAATTTAAAAGAAATTATAAGTGAAACAGATTTTGACTTAACAAAATAATATGAATTTCACAGTATTTGTTGTAGTACACAGTGTTGTCTTTCAATCAGTTACTCATATTACCAGATATGTGCGTGTCAAATTGGAAGAAGAAACAAAGAAAGAAATGTATAAGAAATTAAGAAGACAACAGGAAGAAATAATTGAAAAAAGGAGATGAAAACAAATTAAAGCATGCTTTCCATAGACGAGCAGAATAGTTTTCATATACTTACTTATTCTTACCTTCATTTTTGTATGTGTTGGTATAGGGTCTCACTACATAGCTTGATATCACAGTGATCCTCCTGCTTTCAGTCTCCCTAGCCCTAGGATTGCAGGCGTGCACCACTGCCCCTGGTCTCGGTGGCTGGCTCAGCGCACCTGGGGCTGGGGCCAGCATGGAATGTGGTACCGGTACCACCGGGTGTTGTGCTTGCCAGGCAGGTGGTTACACTGCTGAGCTGTGTCTGTGGCCTCAACAAATGGATTTAAAATCAAAAGCACAGTATTTCCATTAGCAGCTCCAAAAATGAAATATGTAAGTATAAATCTAGCTAAATAATATATAAAATATATTTGAGGGAAACTACAAAGATCTGGTGAAAAAAGAAAGCTAAATGAGTGTGCAAATGGAGATGTCCCACGTCTGTGGACAAGAAGATACACGGCAGTCAAGGCGTCAGTGTGCCAAGACATGATCTGTAGACACAGTGGGGCCTCAGTACAGACCCCAGAAAGCTATTTTCTATATAACAATGAAATGATTCTAAGGTTTACATGGAGCAGCAATAGGACACAGAATAGACAGCACAAGATTGATGCAGAAAACACAAACGAGAGGCCTGTCACGATTTTATTTTCTGTATTTAGGACTGGGTCTACAGGGTCTCACTACATAGATCAGACTTGTAGTGATTCTCCTGTTCTCAGCCTCCCAAAGTGCTGGAATTACTGGCATTTGCCACCACACCCAGCTTCATTCACTGTCTCAGTGTGCCCCCCGCATGGCATGCTGGGAATCAAACCCCAGCCATTGCACTCTACCTAAGCAGGCGCTTTAGTCTGCTGAGTTATCAGGCTGGCCCTGATTTTTTTTTTTTTTTTGTACAATAAAATGACAGAATCCAGTTAAGACTTAGCGACATTGGAAAAGGGGTGGGAAAAGCAGAGGATCTGGGAAGCAGCACAGAGACCAGAAGCGAACTCTGGTGGGCAGTGCGGTCGAGGGTGGTGGCTGAGAAGCTGGCCTTCTCTAGAAAAGGTGGCCGAACAACCGCACGTCCCCACGACAAAAGCGATCTACAGAGAGCTTGTGCTGCTCACAAGCTGCCCCTCCAGGATGGCGGCCTGTCTAAGCATGAAGCACAAAGCTACACAATCCAGGAAGAAAGCATCCAAGGGGCCGGGCTGCCCTGGCTGTGGTGGTGGTGCTGGAGGGGCCGCCTTCAACTATGAAACAGCAAGGCCACTTCAAACCTAAAAGGAGCTGCCACTCGCATGACCTGCTAAGACAGGACAAAGCCCACCCACAGGCTGCAGGGAAGTAGTTGTGAAGGGCGTTTGACGTAAAGCAGCACTATCCATATATGGCCTAAGCAACAGGAGCACAAACGGTCTAAGGAGAAATGGGTCAAAAATCCTGACAAGCATTTCATTAAAGAAGAAATAAAGACAGCAAATAAACACAGGAAAAGATGTTCAGCACCACATGTCCTGGGGAAGTGCAGATTAAATACAATAATTTGTGATTGCAGATGTACCAGACCTGCTAAATGCATACCTGATGTGATCCAGGCTGCCAGAAACTGAGAGTAAGGGAAGCTCTCCTTGGTACCGGTCCCCTTGCAAGATGGTGCCACCAAAGACACCACGGCTTCTCATCCAGCGAAGCATGGTCTCACCATGAAGCCCAGCAATCACGCTTCTTTGCATTTAACCAAGGTGTTCAGAAAGTTACCTTGTCTGTCGACTTAGAAACCGACACGCAGTTTGCAGAAGCTTTGTTCATTGGTGCTCTAACTCTGAAGCTGCCAAGATGCCTTTCAGTAGCTAAAGGGAAGCTAAAAGATGCTCCAGCAGACCATGGGCTTCTTCAGTATTAGCAAAATATAGTCTAGCAAGCCATGAAAACACATGGATTAAGTACCAATGATGAGGTGCAGAAAGCTAATCTGAAAACGCCTATATACTGTAAGCTTGCAAATCCAAGACATTCAGCAAATGCCAAAAAGTATCGAAGGAGAAAAAGGACTAGGGAAGAGAGGAACAGGTGGCCTTAGGGCAGTGACCTGCCTCGATTTTACTCTAGTGGACACCAGCTCTTTCACTTGTTCTAATCCATAGGTGTTTCCCCAGAGTGGAGCCAACGTGACAGGTAACATTTGAGTTTGTGAATGTTACTGGGCCACCACTGGGTTTAGGGACATTGGGCACAGGGGAGGCTGTGCAGGTGCGGAGTTAGGGGAGAATCTCTGTACTTCCAAAGAGCTTGACTGTGAACTTCAAACTCTCCTAACATATAAGGCTTTGCTTTATAAAACAGAGAAAGTAGCAAACTTGAAGGCTACTACTGCCCACTGGAGCCCAAATCCCTACAGACACCTGTGGAATTTTAATTGCACTAAGATCACCCACAAAGCACAGTAATGAATAAATCTCAAGTCTTCCAGGCTCTGGAGAAGATGAAGCGTCTGACAAGGACATTATCATTTTGGTTGGAGAAGAACTCTTATTTTGGGAAGTCACGTCAAGGTGGGTGAGTTTGTTCTTGGGTAGTGGACAATGAAAAAGACGCAGTGTCAGAACCCAGATGAGGAGGAGCCCAGGGATGGGCGGTCACGGCTCTTCTGCACTGCAGCACTGGGAGCCACGAGCGACCGTCCCCATGCACCTGAGAGAACACAGGTGCACGTACACTGCAAATCGCAAAGTGGCAGCAATTGTGACAAAAACGCTTCTCTTCCAACCACAGATCTGGAACACTTGCTAAGTGCTGTCCATGCCCCAGCCCACAGCAGGGCCGTGGGCTCCAAACTGACCATGGCACCCCCAAGTCCCATGTACCTGCAGCGCACCTTGAGGTCCCCGCCCGGACCCTGCCTTGCCGCAGTGCCCTCCCAAGGCACCTGCCCCAGAGCCCTGCATCTCGGCTGATCGGGGCTCCGCTACCCATGAGGACCTCTGCGCCACACTGGGGAAGCTCAGCCAGATTGGCTGCGGACCAGCCCGGGAAGTGTTTATTAAGCAGGTGTCTCTGGTTATTTTCAGCATGAGAGAGCAAAATTATTTCCTGTGCAGTAGTTGTAGGGTGAATACCAATGTAACATTTTTAATAAAAACATGAATCATAGGATTCAAAATTATTAATTCAGTGTGTTATTGCTTTTCACCATGAAAAATGAAAACCCTAAGCAAAGTCAAATGGAGTACATCAGATCCAGCTCAAGATACAGAGCACGCTAATTACTCAGACCTCTTGCTACATCCTTTTAAGAATTAGAAATTTAGATGATGCATTCATTGGGCTTTTCCTATAGGAAGGGTTTATGAGAAAGAAAGAAAGAATGAAGGAAGGAAGGAAAGAAAGAAAAAGATAGAGAAAGAAAGAAAGAAAGAAAGAAAGAAAGAAAATAAGTGACTAAGCGTGACCAACTAGGAACTAATTCAATCTACAGTGAAAATGATTTTATAATCCAGTTCTACAGTACTACGGAATAAGAGGCTACAGAATAATTTTAGGTTGCTATGGTAATAGAAACTATGTTGAGTGGCCCTCGGCACTGAGCTCCCTGGCTGGGGACGTCTGCCATGGGCCTGGGTCCCAAGAGACCCTCGTGTGAGCAGGCGCCTCCTCACTCACAGCATGAGGCTCTTCGAGTGCACTGCGTCCCAGAGTTGTGAGGCTCAGCGAGAAACATGGGCGACGCCCCTGCCCAGTAGCTTCGGAGAGAGGCTGCTTAATGGATACTGATGTCCAACCCGCTGACTGCTGTCTGCCAAAGCGTTTTCAGTTCACAGAGTTGGCACCAAATAGTAATTCTAAGTCCACATGCACAAAGTGACAACCACCAACGGGCCGATATGCTGTTCAAACTGAATGCGAGACGACGTGGGCATATTTAAGACTAAAAGACATCGAAACAGAAATCCAGCACTAACTCATGCAACATTATTTATAGAACAAAGAGGGCATCTCATTACTTCAAGTAATTGCTGTCAGCACCAAACTGAAGTGTACATAATAAGAAACGGAGAACATGCATTGAGTAGATTTCAAGCGCGGAAGCCGCGCGGATCTGAAGCTCCCGCTTTGGCACCGAATGAGGCGCTGAGCTGCGTTCCCAGGGCACAGGTGACCCTTGCGGGCTTTAATGTACCCAGTCCCCGATTAGGGAAGGCACAGCCTGCTCCGTGCAGTGCTCTTTGCCTTTACATTGATGCCATCAGCATTTTAAGCACCCAAGTGCTGCGCAGCTCACTGAGAGTTCGGTTAGGAGGTTTTACCTGTCTGAAATCTTACAAAATCCAGGGGAAACCCTTGGAATTTAGTACCGCACTGTTAACGGTAGCACAAGTTACCACAAGAAACGAAGACAGAGCGGGGTGCTGGGGACCCTCCACGGGCATGGGCCCGCTCCCCACGCCGCAGGGTCACAAGTCCATAAGGAAGGACAGGGAAATCCCCGCAGCTCAGGCTCACAGCAGCAGCGGCGGCCCCCCAGGCCTGGAGCGGCAGGGCACAGCGCTGTAGAAGGCACAGAGCCACATACCTTCATGGCCAAGGTTACTCTGCACAAGGTAATGTTTTTTTTTAAAAACCTAAGAGCTTCATAAAAATGGTGTATGTTAATCTTTGTTTCTTTGTCTTTGCGGGTCCAGGGTTCGAACTCATGACCTTGCACTTGCCAGGCAGGCACTTGTGCCACGGAGCTCTCTCCCCTGCCCTGGTGTATGTTAATCTTGAAGATGTTAGGGAAGACCATAGAGTCAAATGTGGCGACTTGCCCCTAGGCGAAAATACTAATGAGCGACCTGTCAAATGATAGTGTGAGTCAGTTATGGGTGAGCACTAGGGAGGCGGGCTGAAGGTAGGGCGATTTCTCATCAAAGATTTCAGTTCCGCAGGACCCAGGAATGAGAGCTTTGGATAAACGAGCCGAAGGCACCACCAGTGCGCTCGCGCACGCACTCACGCACACACGCACGCACGCACGCTGCGCCTCCTCTCCTGCCTCACCACATCCTACCTTTCCATTATCACTGGCCTCACCTTTCAGCACCTCAGAATCCATCCCCACAAATCTATGCTCCTTCCTATTCTAATTTAGCAAATGTTAACATATTAGACTATTTTCCCCCCAATAATCAGGGATCCCCAATAAATCCTTAGCCCTTTTCAGGCCAGGAACGAGTCTGTGTCTGTCTCGTTATTAATGCCCACTCAGTGCCCGCCTGACGGACCGCGGAGAGACGGCGAGGCAGCTGCTGAGCAGGTGAGAACGCAAACACGTGGGTGGGTGAACTTCAGGGATAACGATTGGTGAGACAGACATAAAAAGAAAGAATAACAAGGTGTGTGGAAATAGGTTCATACTCCGCAATGAATGCCTGTGGAGTATATTACAGTCAGCCCTCTCCTGTACGGAGGAAGCCTAGAGGACCAACGTCCCTCAGGAATCTAGGGTAGCTGCCTCAGTCCAGCCGAGAAGGGCTCCTGCATCTGCACCAGGAGGATCTCGGCTAGGGGACAGCAGAGCCAGGAGACACGTGACCACGTGCCTCTCCTCTTCTGAAATGGTTGTGTGTCGCTTCCCTTCATCTTTTTTCTATACAAACAACCAAAGCAAAGAATATTAAAAAACAACAGCAGCTCACCCTAGGCCTAAATAAACTTGTAGCTGCTCTTCCACGTCCACGAGTGTCACACACTGGCCCTGGGTATGTCCCGACCTTCCCATATCATTGCCACCGAAGCAGTGTAAGAGTGAGTGACACAACCTTCCCTTCGCAGTACACATTCGAGGCCATCTATAGATGGCTTCTGGTGCCTTCCAGGAGGACGTGCCCCAGGTCCAGGCAGAGACTGGGTCACGGAAGGGGCTAGAGCGTGGGGGTACTCTGGTGTCCAGAGGGAGGCAAGGCCTCGGCATCAAGCCTTGGATGCTGAAGGATGGCTGCCACAGAGGCTTTATCCAAAGCGCAGTGCTACAGCGAGAAAAGCAGACCTGGAGTTTCAGTCCCAAGCGACAGACTGCTGGGAGAACAGGAAGGGGCACCTACAGAGAACAAGTCCACGCAAGCCACGGGGGAGGAGAAAGCTCAATCGTGCAAAAGTGGGCAGCTAAGGCGGGCAGCAGGCAGCGTTTGTATTTTATAGGGAATGATAGACCAGTGGCATTCATATGGTATTCTTGAAAAATTTGCATTTATATAAGAAAATTCTACTTCAAAGCTTGAAAAGATAGATATTTCCTCCTTGTCTTATGCAGTGATGATAAATGATATAAATAAATAAATATGGTAGAGAAATGTCTTTCATTTCCGTGTCAGGTAGGGGGAGACAGAAATGTAAGATGACTTCATCTGCAGAAAATGTGGCCCTCAGGTCCTATTATGCAGAAAAATTGTCCATGTAATCTCCCTTGTCTGGGATAAGCCAAACATTTCAATAGACATAGTTCATATAAATGGAATATACAGTGGCGGAGAGAAAATAACAGGGCACTTCAATGCGCAGAGGAAGCAGAAATCCTTTACTGATCCACCGCCGGGCTGTTTGGCTCACAGCAGGAGAAAATCCAGTTTCCCTTGCTGTCCAGACCACTCATCGTGGGTCCCGCCTGGAAAGGCAATGGTGAGAAGATCGGCAGGTCTCTGATGTCCCCACTGGGCCCCGAGGGCTGCTCCTGGAGGTTCCCCCTTCCATTAAATTTTAGATATGCGGTCTCACTATCTGGTGATCTGCACCACGAACTGGACAACACTGTGCAGCAGGGCGCTGCCTCTGCGCGGCCCGAGCAGCTTTCTGCTTCCTAGCCCGGCTGCTCAGCGCCTCCTCCCAGGAAAGCGCAGGCCCCAAGCCAGCTCTCAGAGGGAGGAGCGGCCGCCGTGGAGCAGCAGCAGCAGGGCAGGGTCCAGGACTCAGAGGAGCAGATCCGGCCTTACCCAGCCCGAGGCCCCGGGGAACCACTGCGCGCGCCCGTGACACTGTGCAGCAGGGAGGGCGTCACTCCAGCCCTCGGTGTAGAGCTGGGCTGGACTCGCTCACAGGACGCAAGTGCCTGCGAGCAGCGGAGGCCTGGACGCAGTGGGCAGGCCACCGTGATGTGGGCCGCACGTCCTTCAAAATGATCTCTTTATCATTCTTAGAAATTCATCTAATAAATAACATCGAGTCTGTCCTGCTGCTGCTGCTGCTGCTGCTGGTGTGAATTCAGTGGATTCACAGCCACCATCTGCAAAGCTGCCTCAGCAGAAAATGACAGCCAGCGGCTGCCCGGAGAACGGGCTTGGGCACTTTGTGTTATCTCGCCTTGAGAACCAATACCTTCGGCTTAAAAGGCCAATTAAACCACAAGCCACGTGCATCAACCTTTCCAAAGATGGCCTGGGTCAAAGTGTAAAATTTTCTATCACATTAAAGATAACCCACCTTCCTTTAAGAAGAAATAATGTCACCCACCTACAGAAAACACCACGCAGTGGACAGTCACCTGTCACAAGAGCTGGTCACGCGCAGCACCACAGTCAGAGCACTCGCCTTTGGAAACCCACCTGACAGGAGGAGCCACAAACAGAGGAGTGACAGGAAGTGGCGTTCCCCAGTGTTTAGGCGAAATACAGTGAGGGTCACTTCCCCTGGGATTGCTCAGGTGTCACTGTGGACTTGAAGGAGGCAGGGCCAGTGGATAAGGGAGGGGCCACCCGGAGACAGGGCTCACCCGGAAAACATTCGAATATTCCACTGATAGCTCCAGCCCCAGCCCCATAGCCCCCTGAAGGACAAGGGCAGGAGGCACCGAGGAAGTCACTGCAGTCCTGGCAGCTGCCCAAAGCCTGTCACCTCCCAGTATGTCACCTGAGAGTCCTGGCTCCACAGTGAGTGGCTGGTGAGGACCTCATATTTACCTAAGCTGCTCCTTGTTTTGGGGCACATTTTAACAGGAGAATTATTTGGAAATAGCAATGACAACCTGGGAAGAGGGAACTGTGGCGTTCAGAACCCAGCATCCGAAGGGCTGGCCAGACAGCGCGGCACACTAAAGCGCCTGCTTGGG
>PVKN010023013.1:0-14960 GCA_004027915.1 Capromys pilorides | reverse complement strand
CAAGAGCTGATCAATTGGGCATATAATTCATTCAGAAGAATAATCAACAAAAGTAGCTTAAGACACACACACACACACACACACACACACACACACACACACACACACACGGTGAAGATAGCATTTCTAGCCACGTTGGCCAGTAAGGTATGTGTATTACATAAACCTTCCACAGCACAGAAACGTAGGACAGCAGTGTGGTGGCACATGCCTATCATCCCAGCCCTCTGGCAGGCTGAGGTAAAAGCACTGCAAGTTCAAACCAAGTCTAGACCATTTAGCAACTCGGGAAGGCTGTCACAAAATACTATTTTTTAGAAGTAGCTAGGGACATAGTTCAGTGCAAAGGCCCTGGGATCAATCACCAGTGCTAGGACAAAAACATGGCAAGTGGCACCAGTGCAGACATACAGGCCAGAGCACCAAACAGAAAATCCAGAGAGAGGCCCGGCTGTACAGGACACTTCATATATCATAAAGGCAGCATCTCAAACTTCAGAAGCATATTTTACTTTTTTTTTATAATACAGGGGGATTGATCCCAGGGCCTTTGCACCAAATTACATCTCTAGTTCTTTTTTTATTTTTAATTTTGAGACAAGGTCTTGGCAATTTACCTAGCTGGTCTTGAACTTGCAATCCTCCCACCTTGACCCCGCGGAGCGCTGGGATTACAGGTGTGTACAGGATGCCCGGCTGGGGCTTTCTAACAAATTGTGCTGGGACACCTAAAGAGACATAGAAAAAAGTTAAAACTGGGCCATTACCGACACTATTTCCCAGAATAAATTCTAGATGCATGAGATAAATTAAACCTAGAAGAAAACATGAAGTCTTCTCTAAATGGAAACAAGGACAACATTTCTATGACCCCTAATCCATAAAGTAATTAACATGACTATGCAAGAGTAAAATAGCACAAAAAAACACCGAGAAAAACTTGAAAGACAAGCTAGAAAAGTACTTGCAACTTTTGTCAAAAATAAAAGGGTAACATAATGAGCATCTAAAAAATTTAAAAACCATTGGCTCAAGAGAAAAAACACCACGACAAACACAATTAAACAGCCTTCTAACAATTGAAAAAAGGCTCACCCTCACCTATCTTAAAAGAAATGCAAAGTAAAACAAATGAGATGCCATGTCTCATCCATCAGACTGGCAGGAATCCGAGCATCTGGCGACGTGCCCTGTGGCAGGCACCCTGTAGAACACACAATGATCGCACCCCTACGGAGGGGAACTTGGCAATTTCTAGCACAATACGTGTGCATCACCCTCAACCCACATATCTCACTTCTAGGAACCAACCCAAAAACCCAGCAGAAATATGCAGAGACGTGGCTGAAGCACGAGGCATTATAATCACAGCACGGCATGTCACTGGGAAGGCTGTGACACTCTTGTTCTTGGCGACAAACCATGACACGTAGCAGGCAGAACGATGGTCTGCCCAAGGGGCTCCTAGCGGAGTCCTGTGAATGTCTCACCTTAAGTGGCAAAGGGATGCTGTGGATATGGTGAAGACTTTGAGACAAGAAGGGGCATTACCCTGCATTACCCAAGCGAACCCAACATCTTACCAGGCCAAGACAGAGGCAGCAGTCAGTCAGGGAAGGAGACATGAAACAGAAGCAAGAGGTCTGAGAGACAGCAGAGATAGCAGTCAAGAAGCCGAAAAAGGCATGAAACAAATCCTCCCATTGGAGCCAGACAAATAGCTCAGCGGATTAAAGCACCCTCAAGCAGTCACAGAGGCCAGGAGTTCAACCCCCAGGCCTGCGGTGCCAGCCCAGCCCCCAGGGCTCGCTGAGCCCGCAATTGAGACTGGGGGTGGTGGCGTGTGCCTATAATTCCAGCTCTTGGGAAGCTGTAAACAGGCAGATCTACTATTAGTAGTGAGACCCTGCAGACCCTTCCCAATCAATCAATCAATCAATCAATCAATCAACAACTCTCCTAAAGAAGCCAGTCGTGCAACAACATCTGGCTGTCACTCCTAAGGTGTTACGGTTAGCACGTACTGTCACCGCTGCCAGGACCAAATCACACGCAAACACAGTCTCAGACAAGAGCCTGGCTCTTCATGACCCAGGGAAGACTGTCCAGGTTCCAACGAGGGATGGAGGGGGACACGTCAGTGGACTCCAGAAACACACGGTGAAAAAGAGACGGGGATTTCCTGGGGCAGAACGACTTGGACTTCAACAAATAAACTACAAAGGAAACGACGGAGTAAGAGAGGCTCTGTTTCTTATACAGACTCATTTGTATCCTGATTCAGAGAATAATAATGATAATAATACTGAGTCTTAAGGTCATCAGGAGAGTCCAATCTTGACATTTGCTGACATTAAGAAAACATTCTATGGGCCGGCGAGATGGTTCAGTGGTCTAAAGCGTCTGCTTAGGAAAGCTCAGGCAACTTTAGGGACTGCGGTTCGATCCCTGGCACCACATGCTGCGCCAGCGCCACCACCAGGGCAGGCTGAGCCAGCCACAAAATAAATAAAATAAAGAAACAAACAAACAAACAAATAAATAAATAAATAAAAATTAAAAAAAAAAAAAAAGAAAACATTCTAGCCAGGGGGCTGGGGAGATAGCTCTGTGGCACAAGTGCCTGCCTGGCAAGTGCAATGTTGCAAGTTCGAACCCTGGTCCCACAAAATGAAAGAAAGAAATTCTAGCCAGGTATGGTGGCGCACGCCTGTAATCCCAGCACTTGGGAGGCTGAAGTAGGAGGATAAATGTGAGTTTGAGACCAGCCTGAGCTACAAAAGCAAGTTCAAGGCCAGCCTGAATTGCACAGCAAGACCCTGTCTCAAACAAACAAACGTTATTCTAGAAGGTAAAAAGTATTATGGCTATGTTCTTAGAAAGGGTCCTTATCTTTTGGAAACACTCACTAAAACTGATGGATAAGATAAATGCTCTGTGCACGTATTTCCTCATAACTCAGTGTGGGGTGCTGAGTGGGGAGAAGTAATGGCTGGGACAAAGTTCGCATGGAGCTTATTTGGTGAGGCTGGGAGGCCAGTGTGTGGTACTTCTTCACATTCCTCCCCTCTACTTGTGTATGCTTTAAATATAAAAAGTGTTAAACTTTTGAGGGTTATTTTTTTTTTTTTTGCGGGACCGGGGCTTGAACTCACAACCTTGCACTTGCGCAGCAGGCACTTGTGCCACGGAGCTATCTCGCCAGCCCTAAACTTTTGAGGTTTTAAATAGTAAAATTAAAGAGCAGGTTTGAGGCCCTGAAGCCTTGCCCTGTGAGCATCAGTGTAGGGCTAGAAAGGAACCCTAGCTGCTGCCCCTAACAGCAGAACTGAGACAGTAGAGAACGGAGGCGTGCCAGGCCGCAGGCCCTGAGGTAAGGCCTAGAATATGAGTTCTAGATGGACAAAGGCTGTCCTGGTGAGAGTCAGTCAGTCCCTGTGCCACCCTAGAAGTCCATAAACGGTCACATGGCTCCTTGACCCAAAGGGGCAGGTAGAAGCCCTGAACAGAGATAGACATGGGTCTTTGGGGCTCTCTGAGGAAGAAGCTGAGGCATGAGGTATGCTGCCTGAGGCAAGAGCACCCACAGCCATGCCGGAACCTAAAAGAATGGCCAATGGCCGGCACAGTTGTGCCCCCTGGGAGCCACATCAGCCAGGCAAGGAAATCTCCCTTCACGTGGACACTTCAGTGCCAGAGTAGCAGGGAGGTGGCGCTTCTGCCCGCAGCCGTGGGGCTGGCCCACTCGCAGGCGCCCACTCAGGCCAGAGGCGTGGCCTTTCTCCCAAGCCAGCTTTCTCACGGCTCCATGGTACAGGAAATGGGCAACCAGGTATCTGTCCAAAGACGAAAATGAGAAGACAGACATAAAAGCTCTCCTTCTCCTCAGCCATTTATGAGGAAAACGGCTATTTGAGGTACAAAAGCACAGCCTGGCTGACCCGAGAGGCGAGCCCAGCACACTCACGCCGTGCTTTGGCCCATTTAAGAGCGTATGATAAATGCTCAGCTCCGCTCAATGCTGACTCTGCCGTGGGGTCCCAGGCTGGGTTTCTTTGTCCTGCAGGGGTAGCAAGACGACGCCAGAGCAGTCCTGATGGAGGAGGGGCGTGCCATGGCTGCAGGCCCTGAGCCACTGCAGTCCTCAGCCCCTCCGTGCCCCTCAGCCCTCTGCACATCACTCAGAGCAAAGCTGCCCTCAGCAGAATCTGTCCCCCCAGGTGGAGGCAAGGAGCAGGCCCTACTCACATCCAGCCCGGCCCGTAGGCAGGGGCCTAACCTCTCCTCCTGCCCTAGAGGAAGTCTCCTGCAGCTGGGCACACAGGGCCCCTCTTGGTTCTCCAGCAGCCTCTCCTGCCCCCTGGAGGGTGCTCTGTTTGATCCTCAGCGTCACCCCTTCTTCAAGGCCACCTTGTTCGCAGCCCTGACCTTCCTGGAGAAGTTCTGCTGGGGAGGACCCCTCAGTGGGGGAGGCAGAGTGAATGAAGCCTGTGTGTGGCCAGCAGCCCTTAGTGGCCCGCTCCAGGCTGGGCATGTGGCAGCCTCCTGGGTAGAGAGGGTAGACAGGGTCAGGGTGGCCTCAAGAGAAGCCTGTGGCTCTGAGGCCCACAGAAAGAGACAGCTACCGGCAGACTGAGTACCCTGAGGCTATGCACGACCCACAGGGTCCTAAGCAAGAAAGATCTTGACTCACTTATTAAATTTAAATCCTGGAACCAGGCTGGGTAGAGCTGTGAAGTGGGTAGGGGCTGGGCACGCACCCTGCTGCTAGGTGTGCCAGTGAGGTGACCAGGCCAAGCACCTCCCCCAGAGCCTGCGGGGACTCAGGCCTGGGGCACTTGCCTAATCTGCAGCTCTGCAGCCCCTCCCACTGCGTCCCCTAGCAGGCCCACCATTCTCAGGGTCCTATGTGGGGACAGATTATCACTTATCCCAGCATGTGGTCCTGGGTGTGGGGTGAAGGGCAGAGTAAAGAACACACACACACACACACACACACACACAACTAGCACAAGCCCAAGCAAGTCAGCATCACAGCATCTGAGGTCCCAACTAATGTAGTCCACAGAGGCACATCCCGTATCACGTGGGCAAGGGTCCTCCTAGCACATCTGCTTGGGCTCGCTGAGGACTCACTCAGCTCTGACGGAGTGAAGTGGGCTCGGCAGAGCAGCCACGCGAAGCAATTCGGCAGGAGCGGATGCCAAGCCCGCAACACTAGCACAGGAGGGAACAATGATGCATAAAAAGCCAGGCTCGGGCGCTGCAGTGACCACAAGCAGCCCATGCCCAAGGCCAGCAGAGCCAGGACAGTGGCTATGGAACTTTTACAAATGCTGCTGGACACCACCACGCCCCACCGGCACTGCTGGCTTGCCTGTGGTGACGCCTCCCAGGCTCAGACAGGCTCTCCACATTGTGGCCACCAACCGGGCAAAGAGATCGTGGAGCCTAGGCCTAACATCCCCAACATAGGACGTGGGCTGTAAAATTCCAGAGGCCGAGATTGAGGGCCTAGATGTCCCAAATGAGGCTGGACAGTGCCGGTAGGGACAGGGACCCACTGCTCACCACTGGTACACCTCCCAGATAGGCAGCCGCCCGCACAGCTGGCCTTCGCCCTACTGACACTGGAGGAGTCTGAGTGCTGTGAACGTGGAGGACGAACAGCAACCTGATGAACTGAACCGACCCAGCTGGCCTCGAGTGGAGGTGCTCTTCTGCGTGTCCTGAAGGCACAGAGTCCAAGAGCCGCCACACAGGGAGGGGTCACCAATCAGCTGGAGGCAGGGCTGACTCCAGCAGCCCCAGGGGTGGTAGGACCCATAGCTCCTGTCAGACAAGGAGGCCACATCCCAGAACCCAGACACCTCTGAGACTTCTGTGGCCACGGCCACTTCAGCATGGATCCCCCATGAACCTGCTCCTCAGTAGGGATCCAGTGAGCCACCAGACCAGGGGAGGTCCCAGGGGCACCTGTGGTGGGTGATCACACAGCAGCCGCTGAAGGTTACCATGGCAATGCCAAGCGCCTTCTGGCCCAGGCACTCACCAGCAAAGACCCAGGATGTACTTCTACACTGCAGAGGCTCTCTCTCTTTGGTCAGCCTCCCCTGTGTCCATTAGAGGTTCTGGTGTCACCGGGGAGACGGGAGATCTCCTGGGATGGCTGGGGCCCGTAAGAAAAGCCTTTTCTATCAACTTTCTCAGTATTTTTCCCCATGAATTGGAGAAAGAGATGCTCCACTGCTAGGCTGGGCCCTTTTTCCCCAGGAGCTGCTTTCTGCATTCCTTCCTTCACTCCTCAAAAAACTGCTCCATGGGCCTTCTGCAAAAGCTCTGAGCCAGGCAGATGGAGGCAGAGAGGCAACTGTTTTTCAAAATTGGAAAAAAGAACTTCCTTATTCATATAACAAAATATTATGTATAACACCTACAAGAGCAGAGTATAATAGGAATAACAAAATGTGAAGAACTGATATGAAGACATACGAGCCCCCTCGGGTCAAAAGCACTGGCTCCTTAGATGAGTAAGACATCAACTTGCCTCTCAAATCAATTTTATTTTATTTACTTTTAACATATTTGGTTGTTACAGGGTCTCACTATGCAGCTCCAACTCAGATGCAGATCCTCCTGTTTTCAGCCTCCCCAGTGCTGGGATTACAGGCTGTGCCACCACACCTGGACTCTGGCCAGCTCAGCGGCGCTGGGGATAGAACTGTGGTTCCTGCACTGCCTAAGCTTGCCTAAGCAAGTGCTTTGGCCCACTGAGCTCTCTTGCCGGCCCCTCTCAATCAAGTTTAAATGCAGTCCCTTCTGAAATTTCAGTGGGTTTACTTTTTTATCTCAAAACTTATTCCAGAGTTCAGGTGGGAAGATAAATGCACTAGAACAGCAGACATTTGTGGAGGGAGGAGCCACCGGCTGAGCCACCCAGGCCTGGTGTGGTGAGGCAGCATCACAGAAACCAACCCCAAGAGCCCAGATCAGTAGCTGCCCAATGAGGACCAACCAGGCCTTCCATAAACAGCTCAGGAGCGAGGGGTTTGTGGATGGGAAAACAGGAAGCTCCAGATGGTGCAGGCTCTTTCCCGCCAGCGCGTCATCTTGTTCTCATCATGGAAATGGCCATACTCACTGAAAGCAAAGGCCAGCATGAAACAGAACAGGCCCAGCTGACACAGGAGGGCGCCTGAGCGCAGCCCCAACAGAGCACTGGGGATTCTCCTCAGAAGGGTTCCTTCAGCGAGGTGCTGAGGGAGAGGCAGAGGACAGGACTCAGGGAGGAGGAGCTGGTGCTCAGGACCCTGAGGGGCAGGCGTGTGGGAAACAGCAGGGGCTGCCGGCACCAAGGAGAGTGGTGCTCAGGCACGCCTGGTGGAAGCGTTCAGCCTGAGCTGCCCACTTCCTGCTGCTGGGAGGTATTGATTATTTGGGGCTGAAGGCACAGGAAAATGAGCAGCACTGAAAAGATTATTCTCTAGATAACGCTCATCTGCCTGAAGGTAGACACCCCCAGGAAGATGGACCTGCCTCGCCAAGGTGCACATAACCCCCCGTTCTAACAAAGGTCCTCTCATCAGTCCCAGAAAGCATCTGCTCTCCCCAAGTGACCTCCACCACCCCACAGAACATGGCCTCTCATACCTCCCAAGTCACTTTTGTTTCCCATGATGTCCCTGCACGTGTCATCTTACAAGTTCATAAAAGTACACTTTTTCTTCTGCCAACATACCTATTATCAGTTTATTTTGCACAGATGGAGGAAGCTGGCCCCTCCTCCTCAAAAGTCCTATAATAATCAAACTTAGGGGCCCTGCAGCCTTAGGCTAGAATTCAATTTCCTGGATTGAGAACAAACACAGTCAGGCTGCTGGGGAGGAGGGCAGCTTCTCAGACACAAAACCCTTCTTAGCCCTTGGCTGGGCACAGAGCCTGTCCCTGGTTTTCACTCACACTAGGTGGCAAGCGGGAAGAGTAAAGAGGGAAGGAGTGAGTGGGGCTTGGGGCCCAAGAAGCCACACCAGCGGAACAACGGATTGATTTTCTCCAAGTCTTCAGCCCTACCTTGACAATCTATCTTGGAATTAATTATGGCCACACCACTCTCTGGAGGCCAGCTGGGCAGAACTGGAGACAACAAAGCAGGGGTGGAAGTGGCAGTGCCCACACACTGTGTTGGCTCCTGGAAAGGCCCCACATGCCCGGAAGCTGGCACACTGAGACCCTGTGCTTGTGGCCAGAGCCTGGATGGAACCCAACAGACCACAGGGCCCTGAGGTGGCCCTGCAAAGGGTTTGCATTTCACAAATACACTGCAGGTGTGCAAAGTGTTCCCTCTGCAGCCTCACCCCTCCCTGGATTCCTCACAATGCAGCCAGAGAGTCATGATGTCCAAGAGAACCCAAGACAAACCCTTACCCAGCCTCAAGCTAGTGGGAACTGTGTTTTCACCACCACCGAGTTAATGAGACCCATCAGCTTCTCTCTCCTCAGAGAACAAAATCACCTGCCTAGGAACATGAGTTCTTCAAGTTATAGATGGCCAAAGGGTTTACTCATCTTCCATATTCTTTAGGGCCAACCTGTCATCTGAGGAAGGCTGAGGACCTGGTAGGACAAGTCTACCCAGCAAACAACGTCCTTTGCACAAAGACTTTCAGCCCTCTGCTAGAATTCTCAGTAGCAGTTTGATGCGGTGAGGACAGGCAGGCATCAAGATGCAACATCTAGGCTGGAGAACTACCAGAGCCTACTGCCCCTCGTGGGTGACCCCTGGCATTTAGCTAGGGCAGAATACCTGACGTGCAATTTAAAGAAAAAAGATTGATTTTGGTTCACGGTTTCAGAGGTTTCGGTCCATGGGTGACTGGCTCCAAGGCAGAGTATCACGCTAAGGGATCATCTAGGAAACCTGCTCAGTGCATGTCAGCTGGAAAGCAAGGCATAGCGGAAGAGCCAGAGAATAAGGGGTCAGGAACTAGACACAGTCCACAAGGCCATGCCCCCATAATCTCCTAGAGACCTCTCAAACCAATCAAAGATAAACTGTTACAACTCTTACATCAGTCACTTAATGACCATCTTTCTATTTTTATATCTCTACCTCGATCAACCATCCTGAGCATCCAAAGGCAGGACCTGGTTTTTCATGATGGAAAATGGCCCACCGAATTCCACTCTCAATAAGAATGTCACTATGCCTTTCTGTTTAATGAAAACAACCCTTGGTAGAAGTACGGGGGCCCCAGGCCCTTCCTCCGCAGGTGCTTCAGATCCCAAGCATGCAATCCTTGCATTCACAGGATTTCTCCTTAGGAATGAACTCTCATGAGGTCTAAGGATCAGCCTTTACAAACATCAAGGAAATGCAAATCAAAACCACAAAACTAAAAAAATCACCTCACTCCTACTAGGAGAGTTATTTTCAGAAAAACCAAAATACAACAAGTGTTGGGAAAGCCATGGAGAAAGTGGAACCTTCGAGCGCTGCTCGTTAGAATGCAAAATGGGGCAGCTGCTGTGCAAAGCAGTATGGCGGTTCCTCAAAAACGATCCATATAATTATCCTATGATCCAACCATTTTACTGCCACGTGGAATAATTAAAAACAAGGCCACTAAGAGATCTTTGCACAGCTGTATTTGTAGCATTATTCACAATAGCCAAGTCACAGAAGCAACCCAGGCTTCCATCAACCAATGGACACAATGCACGGGCAAAAGGAATAGAATACGGTTATACCTTAACATGGAAGAGAACCCTGATACATACTGCAACATGGATCGACTTTAAGGACATCAGCTATGTGAAATAAACCAGGCACAAGAGTCAAACTGCCTGATCCCACTTAAATGAGTGCAACTGGAAGTTTATGGCCCCCCACAATTTCACGTTGAAATTCTAAC
This sequence comes from Capromys pilorides, assembly GCA_004027915.1. Lineage (NCBI taxonomy): Eukaryota > Metazoa > Chordata > Mammalia > Rodentia > Capromyidae > Capromys > Capromys pilorides. The sequence goes on along the minus strand of PVKN010023013.1, from coordinate 5,049 downwards.
CCCCTTTTGAAAGTATTTTGAAAGTTCATGGATCCTTCATGATCAGAATTTAAACCCCAGAGCGCGTTCTCTCTCTCTCTCTCTCTCTCTCTCTCTCTCTCTCTCTCTCTCTCTCTCCAAGAACATATAAAGATGGCACTGTCTATGCCAGAAAGAGCGCCCTCAATCTGAACCTCAGGTGCACATAAACAGGTGCATCCCCAGGTCCACCCAGAGCTTGAGGCTGCCTCTCCAAGTCCTCACTCCTTTGCATCCTGGATTCCCTGCCCTGGCCACCAAAAATAAAGGGAAAGACCAGAGCCAGGCCTGTGACAGGCTTCCCTCTACCCACATTCCTAGATACCTACCAAGCAACCACAGCCTGCAGCCCAAGACCCCTAATTAGGCAGCTAATTAGGGGGCAGGAAGGCGCCTCTAATTATACCACTAGCTTGCATCTGAAAATGACACCCAGTGGCTTGCTCTTGTCTCCCCTCTCTGCAGTGGCCCATTTCCAAGGCCAATCAGCTTTTCAGAGCCAAGAACCAGTCAAAGGACGTGGAATATGGGGGATCTGCAAACTCTGCTAGAGGAAGGGGCTGCCAGCTCTGGTCGTGAGAAGCGCAGTCAGTTCCCAGGCAGGGATACAGAGTCAGCAGCGGTAAAAAGGACAGGGTAAGGGCCCACGCTGAGGACAGGAAGGTCCACTAGAGGTAGAAGAGAGAATACAGGGCCCCAGAAAACAGCAACTGTACCCACCTGCTGGCCCTGCCCTATACCCACTCAATGGGCTCTCCCCTCAGATGGCCTCAGCCCGGGTCTCTCCAGGTGGCTCAGTGTCCCTCGATTTCTAAATGTCTAGTTCTGAATGTCACGCTTCTTTGCCTCAGCTACTCCTCCTGAGCCTGGTAACAGTTGCTATCTGTTGGTGGGGTGGGGGGTAGGGGGGCCACCAACCCCTACCTGCCTGCCCCTCATGTTTCCTTATGCCCACTGTAGTCCTGGGGCACCCGCTACACGCTGAGGGATCTCTTACACCCTCAACAGCCCTCAGACATTTACCAACATTAGGGCCATGCCCACGGCCAGCCTTCTTCACGATCGTCAAACCATCACCACCTCCTGACACGCTGAGACGATAAAAATATCTCTCCTTGGTGCACTTTCAATAAATTTGTGCAAATTTATTTGAGAGTTCACCTTCTCTGACTTATAATTATCCCAGCCCTTGGGTAACCTAGTGTAGCCACCACTTATGATACAATGAAATGAAAGCAATTAATCACATTCAAATACCCTGCACATGCTGCTCTGGTAGTGTAGCAATCCCTTTTTAAAAGGTTTATGGCACTTAAATAGACACAGCGTCCAGATAGCTGTACAGACAGGAGAGGGGGAGCCCTGGAGCCGTCTGCCAAGCCCCCCCCCCCCGCCCCCGGGACAGCTGAAAAGAAATGTCCATTCAGAAGTGATTCATGCACAGCCTAGCCAGTGCCGCAGAAGCCCAGGCTAATTCCAACCTTTTTAAAGTGCTTGTTAAGCTTCTTTCAGTTATAATTACCCCCAATCTCCAGATATCACAAGGCAGCAATCAGGAAGTTAGATCCGGCCAAGCAAGAATTGAGGAAAGTGAAGAAATGGCTCCCGCTCAGTGGAGGACAGACGCCTCCTTCCTTGGACTTGGGTGCCCACGTGGCCATTTACCCTTGGTTCTGTCACCTGCATGCCCCAAGGAACAGGCACAGGCCTGGCTTCTGTGCTCAGTGTGCCTGAGATGGCCCCTGGACCCAGGGCACTGGCCGCATTACCCCACTCCTCCTTGAATACTTTTCCTTAGGCCTGAGCATACTACCTCTGTGAAGGAACAGCCTGGGCTGCAGCATGGGTCTCCGTGTCATGGCAGGTGGGCTCAGGGGCTCAGCTCTCTCCCTGGTGACTGTCTCTCAGTGGCTGTGCCAACGCCACCCTCAGCTCCTGGCTCAGCCATGAGACTCCCAGAGAGACGGAGAGACGGCTATGCTCAGGCTGACAGCTCACCCTGACAGCCCGTACCCCTACTCCCTCCCTGACAGACCTGACCCAGCTGTCCAGGTACAGCTGGCTTCTGCAGAGAATGCAGCGGGTGGGCTAGGGAGCAGCTGGCGGCTCCACAGTCCCTCACATCACCACCCTCTGCCTCCCCACCCGGAGGATCCACCTTACCTTGCCAAAGCTTCCCTTCCCGATAGCACGCAGGATCTGGAAGTGGTCGAAGTTCACTGCAAAATGAAACAGGGACACCAGGTGAGGTGGCAGAAAGCCTCCATGCCCAGCACATCCCCCCTCGAGCAGCTCCCACCCCAAGCCCCGCCTCTCCAGCAGTTGGCCAGAGGCCCAGCAGCCTTAACCTAGAGGAGGCTGAGCTGTGGCTCAGAGCACACTCGCCACCAGCAGGAAGGGCTGAGCCCAGGCACACCGTGTGGCCCAAGCCACACAGGGCCCTTCTCTCTGAATCACTCCGGTGTGGGAACATGTGGCTGGCCCACAAAAGTGATAAGGACGAATGAGACGAGACGGAGCATGGCGAGTGCCAGACTTGTTCAGCTGCAGTCCTGACACCCAGCCAAACTGAAAGCTGCTCCTGAAGGCAGACCTGGAGCCTCAGGAAATCTGAACACACAGCGCTGAGTGTCCAGGGGGACAGAGGAGAAAGGGCATGAACCCTACAGGACATGCCGGGTAGGAGGGAGGCACTGAAACCCTCCAATGTGAAGCTGATGAGACAGCTCAGCAGACTAAGCGTCTACTAGCGCAGGTACTGGGGTTGGATCCCTGGCACCACACGCCACGCCAGCCCGTGCCCCAGGCTGTGCTTAGCCAGCACCGAGTCTGGGCGTGGTAGCACACGCCTGCAATGCCAGTGTTGGGAAGCTGAAAACAGGAGGATCACTATGAGTCCAAGCTGCATAGTGAGATCCAGTACAAATTGACATAAATACAGGAGGAGGGGCACCGGAGAAGAACACTGAGCCGGCCGAGGCACACTCCTCCCGGACAGGCCTCGTGGGGCTGAGAGATCCTCTGCGTGAGCTGTTCCGCAGCTTCCCGCACGTCTCACCACGGACACTGCCTGCAGACAAGGCCCACCTGGCCTACGCCAGGGCCCAGCAGCCTTGCTCTCCACCCAGCACCTCCTGTCCTCAGCAGCTACCCCCGCCTTGGTCAAGATCGACACCTCCACGGACCCACACCCCCGGAGGGCCTGCCGTGGCCTTGGCCTCACCGTATGAGGACATGCTCTGTGGCAGGATTTGGCATGTCCCATGGTTTCAGGTATTTATTCTACTCATCCACTTCTGTGTCACCCTCTATCTGTTATTATGGCTGAGACCCACAGTACCCCCTAAAAGCCACATGCTGTGGAAGGCTCAGTCCCATTCAGCAGCTCTCACAGGTGGGCCTTGTGGGAGGCCACAGAACACAATCGCACCAGTAGCATCAACAGAGGAGCAGTTCACAACATGGCAATCACTTGCCTTGCCGTCAGGAAGGTTTACCACTGGCTGTAAGGTGATGCAGTCATGCATGTACCATTTGTGGTTCAAGCCGAAGGAACATGGCAATCCTAGGAGCTGAGTGGGCTATTAGTGGGTGAGACGGGCTGTAGAAGGTGGGTCATGAAGACTATATCTCGTCCTGGCTTTGCTCCCACTTCCACCCTGCTGCACTTTCCCAGCGGCCACGGGCTGGGTAGCTCACCCCCACGCTGTTTGGCTCTGGACCCACGTCATCTCCCACGGTTACTGGAACCTCTGCAACTCTGAACCAAAATAAACCTTTCCTCTTTTAAGTTGTTTATCTCAGGTGTTTTTCACAACAATGAAAAGCTGTGAAGGTATACCAGGATACATACGTACACATATTGTCTGAGGAATGCAGGGACAGTCTGCAGGGGTGGGAATGGGGCTTTGACCAAAGCTCCTCAGAACGGCTCAGCTGCTACATATGAGGAAAAGGGCCCACTGGGCAAGTGGCTGAGAGGGTGATGAATGTGAGGCTGGAGATGAGAGTGGGTTAATCAAGGGCTAAAAGGAGGGACGGAGGGACGGAGTGAGCAGGTCAGGGGGGGCCTGAAGGGAACCAACCCACATTCTACAGGGCAGGAGCATCTGGTGGGGGTACATGTAGCCCCAGCACTCTTAGGGACTGAGCCAGGATGATTGCAAATTGAGACGAGCTGGGCACTGTGGCTTGACCCACTCTAAAAAACATAAAAACAATGCTGCAATGTAGCCACTAGGTTCACTCTCCAAGCACTGTGAAACAAACCAGAAAGGAACTGTGGCCAGGCCCCACTGCCTCCATGCCAGCTCCGCCTGGTTCCATGGCCACCTCCTGATACCACAGCCTCTGCCCACATGATCTGTGTTCCCCACGGTACCCCAGCCCAACCAATGAGCATGTCCCATTCCACCCGACCTCACAGGCCAGCCCTCCCTCTAGCCCCACACAACCTGAGCCAGTGACAAGAAGGCGTCCAGGGACCCCACACTGCACCCTCCCTGCTGGCAGGACAGCTCCCACTGCTGTTTGGCGGCACAATTCCCTGACTACCAGGGAGGAAAGGAAAGCCAGTCTTCAGACAGACAGACGAATGGACAGATGAACAGACACTGGGACAAAAGCAAGAGAGTGGTGAGACACGGTGAGTGAGGGTTCACAGGGAGACCCCAAGCACGTCACCAGAAAGAGCTCCCCGCAGAGGACATAGCCCTGACCGAGCCGCACACTGTGGGCAGAGCAGAAGGTCTCCAAGCGCTCCAGCCACCACCAGGGCCTTTCTCAACTGACCTGTTTGCTCTTGTCCTTGGAAACCAGGACTAGGACTGCCTAGAGGGGGAGGTGGTGAAGCTCAAGGGCTGGCATTCAAAATGCTGCACCAGGGCGCCAGTCCTTGGGAGGAGTTGAGGCAGCACTCTGGAGGTGGGCAGGGCCGGACTGACTCAGGTGTATGTACTGTAGCAGAGGGGACGGGGATACCTGCAGGGGCACAGGGATGAGCTGGCTGCACTCAGCTGGTGGGGGGGGGGG
>PVKN010023012.1:0-14968 GCA_004027915.1 Capromys pilorides | reverse complement strand
TTCTCTCAGGGTCCGAGAGAGCTGTGAAGAGCCTGGCAGGGCAGACTGAAGGGCGTCTTCCCCATTTGCCTCAGCCACTCCTTCCTACAAACTGCTGGCTGAGGCTGGAGAGCCCCCTATAGCCCAGGCAGGAGCACGCCCCTGCTCAGCTTCCCAGGGCATGGCTCAGCAAGCCATCGATTTTAATTAAAACCTTCCACGAGTGGCGGGCAGCAGCAGGGGATGGGGGCCCCACACCTTCTGGGGTGAGGACTTGAGCAGCTTCTGTCCCTTCTCTGTTATCCTGCTGTTTCCTAATCCAGGGGAGCATGAGACGTAGAAATGGGACAGAACCCCAGACGTGGGCAAACTCAAGAATTCATGGTGTCTGCACCCGAGAATCTAGAATGATGAATAAAGGCCAGGGCCACAGGATGAACACTTCACCCCTAAGCTGGGGACAAGGAGTCCACTCTGGGCAGGCGGTGGTGGCAAATGTGTGGTACCCTGATAATTTCTGGTCCTCTCCTGAGTGGCCTGGGCATGAGCCCCAATCAGTGCAGGGAGAGGGCAGGAGTGTGGAGCCTCTGTCTGTAGGGGAACCCTAGGCCCTTGAGGCTGGCCCCGGGCATGGGCAAGCCCTGGTCCTGGGAGCAGGGTCACAAGCTGGCCTTACCTTTACAGTCAGGATGAAGCCATGGCTATACAGGGGGTTCTCCCGATCCAGCAGGCCATTCAAGGTCAGCGCCCCACTGATGTAATCCAGGGCAAAGATGCTGTTGGTGTTCCCTACGAGAGAGAGAGAGAGAGAGAGAGAGAGAGAGAAGTGTTTGGGCACGAGGGTCCCCAGCAGGTGAGCATGGGGCTGGGCCTGGGCTCCTCTGGAGAGTAACAACTAAGAGCACATCAAAGGATGCTGGAAATGGAAGAAGCACTGGATGCAAGAGTCCACCGAGAGGCAGCCACGGCACTGGATCATGTAGTGAGAATATGGGCCCTCCTGGCCCGCCAGTCCATCTGACTCGTGGAGGAAGAATCACTTTGCTGCTGCTGGCATGTCTTTTTTTTTCATTCTTTTTTTTTTTTTGTGGGACAGGCGTTCAAACTCACAACCTTGCACTTGCCACGGAGCTATCTCCCCAGCCCCCACTGGCGTGTCTTTAATCCCTCTCGAACACTGGCTTGTTTTTTTTAACAAAGAAGGCAGGCTTTGGCCTCCCAAAGAGAGCCGTGTCCAGCCAGAACTCAGTTGCCTTGTTTGTTTCCTTTGTGCTTGTTTTAATGGTTCACTTATCCCATCTCACTGATCCAAACTCACCCATCCCATGCCACCTATCCCATCCAGGTGATCCCTTCCCATTCTATCCCATCCATTCCATCTGATTTCACCCCATCCATCCCACCCCATCGCATTCATTCCACCCCACACAATCCCATCCATCCTATTCATCGTCCCATCTCACCTCGCCCAGCCCAGCCCATCTTACCCATCCTATCTCTTCCATCAAATCCATGTCACTCCATTCCTTCCATCTCCCCCTCATCCCAATTTCTTATTTATGGTAATGATATAATGCATTTTAAGTGATGAATGTGTTAATACAATTGAATTTTAAAAATAAGTATTCTAAATATTTATTGAAATTAACAAACGTATTCTAAGTACTGGTAAAACTGTACACACACAGCATCTCTGTGTTTGCCCCTCCCTGCTCCTGCCCCCTGTGGCTTCCACTTGCCCTCAGTGGGCACGCAGTGCCCTCCCCTGCTTCCTCAGTCTGCCCAGTGCCTTCTTGCCTCCTGATCTTGGAGTGTCATCTTCCTCCCTTGGCCTCAGCTCCTGAGCCCCAGGCCATGGCCCACTCTCCTCTCCTGCTCCGTGGGGGTCACTCTGGTTTCTCAACAGCCCTACTCTCCACATGGGCACCAGCTGCTGCCCTGGGAGTGGCGGCTCCCCACTCACTTCCTGGGTGTTAATCTCATCTTCCAGCCTGGTTTAAAAGCCCCTGATGATGGGGACTTTTCACAACTGTCCCTCCAGGCACCTGACTGATGCTGACACATGGTGATACACATGTTGCTAAAGGCAAGCTGTCCCCTGTGCCAGCCCCGCCTGGTGTGCCCTCGCCCTCAGTTAGGTAGGCCCTGTCCACCAGGTGGAGCCTCACCTGGGAGCAGCCCACAGCCACTCTCAGGCCTCTTTAGGGACCAATGTGTGGCTCCTGCAGTCCCCTTCTTTCCCTCCTACTCACTTGGAGTCAGCAGACCCCAGGGAAGGCCAAGCTGTCACCAGGCCCAGATGCGGTGTTGTGGTCACCGGTGTCAGCATGCCAGGAACTTTGGCACGGAGGCACCTGCAGCCAGGAGAGAGCCTGACCTCCAGATGGGCCAGCAGGGAGACGCCATTCACAGACGGAAGGCTAGAGCAAGGAAGCTTCTAGAAGAGGAGGGCCGATGCCTCGCCTGACGGACAAGCCCCTAAAGTCACCCTCTGTGCTTTGGCTTCCACATCTGCAAAACCAGGGATAACTGTGGCCTTTGCCGCTCATGCCTGTGAGGATGAAAGGAGTTGGGAGTCCCGGCTGGGGACAGTTCTGGCACCAAGAAAGACCGGGCGAGGGCTCTGTTGTCAGAGATGGGCCCTGGGGGTCAGGCAGCACCATGGATGGGACAGAAAGGCTCTGGCTCTGAGGGAGGGAGTTCACAAGAGCCTTGAGCATACATGTGGCACCCAAGGCCACCGTGCAAGGGCCTGAAGCTCCCTGCCCCTCCTGTTCCTGCTTGAAAGGCACCTGCTTGTCCCTTGTGAAGATGACTTTCTTGGCTAATTTGGACTTTGTGACAGTGGCTGCTCCTGGCTAGCCTGTGTGGAGTCGCCTACCTGGGCCATCAGCCCGACAGCTGCTTTTACCCAGGTGGGACACTAGAGTCCTCCAGCCCACTGCAGGGGACAGCTGGGACAGGGTCCAGGGAGGAGGCATAGGCCCACTGGGGGTTCACATCACTCAGACTATGGGGTCTCTGACCTGGAGTTCGGTCCCAGAGGGGATCCCACTCCTGGCTTCCCCACCTAAGGTCCCAAAGTCACCTTCTGCTGGGCGAGGCATGGTCATTTGCCTGATAGAAAGGCAGGGAACAAGGACATCTGGAAATTCATGGAGAGGGAGTTTGTTTAGGAATCTTGCTAAGGGGGAGCCAGGTACGTGAGCATTCATGTGTTCATTCACTCATTCACTCAGTTGCTTCTGCTGAGTGCGAGTGGGAGCGGGAGCGGCCTTCATCAGTCCTCGCAGCCAGGCTGCTGGCGTGGAGCTGGGATGAAGACAGGACAGTGCAGGGACCCCCAGGGGTGGGACTGCGAGCCCTGAGCTGAGCCTCCTGCCTCCCAACCTCCACAGACACACACAGCACCACCTCCTCCCTGAGCCCCACACCCAGCATCCCATCACTTCAGATTTTCATATACATTTATTCTTTCCAATAAAAGGACCTATGAAATGTTTAACTAAATGTGATTCCATTTTTACCTTTGTGAGATCTTTCCCTATAAATCATTCACAAACCAGAAGCCCCTTGTTGAACAACGTGCTTTAGTTTTTGGTTGGGAAAGGTGGATCGCCCACCCTGGCACGCTCAGCTGTGTCTCCCTGCTCATAGCCCTGTAGCCCAGCCCAGACTCAGAATCTGTCTCCAGCACCTAACGCACCCCACATCCACCTAGGTACCCTCCTCAACAGACTTGGGCCAGATAGCCCAGCAGGTCCGTGCAAACACTGCACATGCGTGTGCACACTTCCATCTGTGTCCACCTTCCAGCCTCCAGACAAGCACAAAAACAAACCCCAGGACCAACAGCCAGCACAGGCTACACTGGGGGAGCTGACAAGGCCACCAGGGGGAGGCACTGGCTCAGCCGTTGCTTGTCACCATGACAACATCAGCACTCCCTGGGAAGCCCCGTGCTCTCAACAGCAAGGTCAAGGGCACGTGTCCCTCTGGGACCCCTTGATTGGTTCACCCACTTATTCCTTCAAGTTCGAGTCAAGTGTCCACCATAGGCGCAGTGCTAGAGGGGAGCAGAAAGCAGGCTGGGCCGTGCCTTATGCCTGACGGCAAAGACCAACATCGTAACGCTGTCACGATGCTGTTAGGCACAGAGGGACCTGCCAGTTGAGGGCCCCCAAGAAGAGCCACAGCGTGGAAAGGTGGCTAAGGGTGGGAGGCAGAGAGCTGGGTTCAGGTTGTAGTTCTGTATCAGCTGTGTGACCTTGGCCAGGCTATTTTCTGTACATGCAAACCTCAGTTTTATAGTTTTATATTTTAAAATGGGGGTAATACATCGGTGCCTGCCCAGAGTGTTGTTTTAGAGATGAAATGGGAAGACAGTGCCCAGCACATTAGGGGCTCTCAACAGACGCTGCTGTCTGTATGGCACTAAGAAGATGCCACCGTGGTGCCCCTCAGCTCCAGGGAGCTTATGTTCAGCTGTACGCCCAGCCCCCAGGGTGTGACACTGAGCCCAGCCCTCACGGCACCCACCTTCTTGTCAGGAGCTCTGAATCTAGGGTTCAGGTTTATAAGGTATTTGCCCAGAGGCTGAGGCAGGAACAAGCCCACAGGCATCACGCCCAGGCTCCGCCTCTGCTCCCTCAGCCCCTCACCTCTGCCTTGCTTGGCCCCTTCATTTGTCCTCTTCCCCGGGGGCTGCAAGCCTGGCAGCCACGCACAAGCTTCTCTGCTGTCCTGGAAGCTGATAGCCCACGTGAGCCCTCTGCTCTGCAGATGTTCTGTGTCCCTGTCCCATGGGGGGCTCAGGAGGCTCGGCTGGGTACCCTTCACCTGTTCATTCTCAGTGCTGAGTGGAGGGGCAGCTGTCTCCCCTGGGCTGAGAGCTGCTGTCCTCGGTGTGTGTGGGGATCGGGTGAGGGAAGGGCTCCTGGAGAGAGAAGGGGGTGTCCCATCTTTAGGGACCTCACCAGTGTCACTAAAGAGAAAAGCAGGCAACTGCTGGCTTTGCGTACTCTTGGATCAGTGACCCGTCCCTTAGGAGCTCTAAGCTCTCTCCAGATTTGCAAGAGAGGGGTCTAGAATGTGAGGCTCATATATATGTGGAGGAAAGGCCCCTAAGGTTGGGAAATTGTAGCTTCACTCCCTATTCATCAAAATAGTGACTGCTATTCATCGAACTCCATGAACCAGGCACTGAGCTTAACTATGTACACAATTACTACATATTCTTCACAATCACCTGCATTTCATTTTTTCCCTTGAGGAAGCAGGCCTGAGATGTTAAATAACCTGCCTAACGTCTTGTCACCTGTGGGTAGCCAGGCTGGATTTCCGTTTGTGCCTGTCTTCCTTGTTCTCCTCCCAGGTGGTCTGTACCCAGAGGCACATGAGAGGTGAGCAGGCCTCACGGAATGTGGCGGTAAACAAGTCGCTTTAGGGATCCTTGTGGGCAAAAGACCCGCGTACATACTTCTCAGGAGAAGACACACAAATGGCCAACAGGGAATGATAAGTGTCCAACCTGACTAATTCTCAGGGCGACGTAGAGCAAAATCATGACAAGCCATCACCTCACTGCAGTTGGAGTGGCTGCTACCAAAATGACAGAGGACAGATGCCAGGACACAGAAGAACACTCAGAAGATGGTCGTGGGGATGTAAACTAGCAAAGCCATCACAGAGAACAGTATCAGAGTTCCTCAAAAACAAAAGCGAGGACCGCTAGCTGACGCAGTGACCCCAGTGCCGCACGCACATAGACACAGCAGCCCAGAAGTGGAAGCAGCCCAAGCATCCACTAATGGATGAACGAATAAAGGACACGTGGTATATACTCTTATCAGAACACTACTCAGCCATAAAAATGATCAAATGCTGTCATATGTGACCAAATGGATGGACCTGGAAGACATTACGGGAAGTGAAATAAGCCAGCCACAGAGAGACCCACACAGCACGACTGCACTCACACGTAGAATCCATAAAAGCTGAGCTCCTGGTGGAGAGCAGAACACTGAGTGCCAGGGAAGGGGCCTGGCTTTGGGCAGTGGCTCTCGGGAGAGGTCAGTTAACCCAAAGCCAGAATTGGGAGACTAGGTCATGGTATCCTATTCCACAGTAGGGTGACAGCAGTTCACAAAAATGCCTATTTCCAAACAGCTAGGGAAGTGGATTCTGGATGCTCTTATCATAAGGAAATGACAAATGCTCGCACTAATGGAAACTAAACTGGGCAAAAAATCTGGTGGACATTTCTCAGGAGCAGACACACAAATGAGTCGGGCTAATTACTTGACTTGAGGCTGACCACACAGGTATGCATGGTGCAAAATACTGTGTCAAACCTCATGCACAGCCAGGCATGGTGGTGCACACCTGTAATTCCAACACTTGAGAGGCTGAGGCAGGAGGATTGCTGTGAGTTTGAGGTCAGCCTGGTGAACATGACCAAGTTCAAGGCCAGTCATAGTGAGAGACCCTGTCTCAAAAAAAGAAAAAGAATCTCATGTCTATATATGACCATTATGCATCAATTAAAAATAAAACCAAACTTTGAAAACGGGACTCCTATATGGAAAGCATTGTACATTCTAGAAAGTTCTTTGTAACTTCCTCATGACAGCTCTGCAGAGCAGAGGAATGCCCACCTGATGGTGTCCCTCAGTGACCTAGAAAGGTGGCTGCCATACATACCAGTTTCAAAGGAAATGAGGCCCAGGCACGGCTCAGCTCTGTGGCAGCCCTACGGTACCACTGTGGACACACAGGCATATTTAGAAGGCAGCCAAGGAAACAGAGGCAATGGCCACAGAGGCATGCGGGCAGTCATCATAGCACCAGGTGTCGGAGGCAGGAGGTGGTCCTGAGAAAGGCAGCAGAGGTCCAGAGAGGCTCAGAGGAGGGGGAGGGTCCAACGAGGGTGCTGTTTGGATCCCGGATGTCCCCAGAGCCAAATAGTAAGCTACTGAGGAAGGTGGGGCCAGGGTGGGTACTGCTGCCCAGGGCTGTACAGAAATCCAGGTGAGAGGTACAGCAACAGCTAGAGGGCGCAGCAGTCCAGCAGGGCCTTGCAGGTTCCCAGAGAGTGGGAGGTGAAGGGAGGGAGGGAAGGAAGGAGGGAGGGGGGCTGTGGTGGACAGTCGGACAACGAGGCAGGGATGCACAGGCTGGGGGGCCCAGCTCGTCTCTCTCCTCCTGCTCCCAGCAGCCTGACGGGCTGTCCCGCTCCAGCCCCCTTCCTTCTGCCCACTGCCCGATCTCATCATTCCCACATCTTGTCCCTTCGTTATCTCGCCTGCAGCATTTTGACCCAGGCTGCCCGGTCCAGGCAAAAAGCAGTTTAGTGAGTGGCTGATGGTGCGCGTGGGAGCACAGGCTGATGACTCTGAATTGCTTTGTCTGCTCCACTGGGCTAACAGCAGCCTGCCTTTGCCCTGGCTGTGCTCAGAGTTAAAGGAAAATCCGAGGCTCCCGAGATCTAGTGCGGGTCGTCTCTTAGTGCAGGCTCTGCCCCCTCTTGCTCCACTGAGCCCCAGAGCTCCAGGCTGGCACACTCGGTCCTCTAAAGGTGGATGGGGACTTCCTGGCTCTCAGGGCCCAGGACACGGCCTGGAGAATAAGGGTTGGCATCTCTGCTCTGTCTCCCCTGCTTTCCCAGAACAGCGCTCCATCTATTTTTGCTGGCTTCATGTTGGCTCTCTCTCTAGCAGTAGTCAGAAAGCACCAACTGCATACAGCATGGAGCATGGGGCAGCCCTGGGGCTGAGCGGGAGAGACAAGCCCCAGCTTATGAGGCACTCGGAAACTTCTGGGCCGAAGCCTACTCTCCTTCAAAGGCCAGGCCCAGCCCAGCTCAGGCTCCTCCCAGCCCAGCTCAGGCTCCTCCCCAGGGAACAGAGTGGGCCTGGGATCAGTGCTCCCTCATCTGCATCTCCTCTTTAGGCAGGGTCTGTGCCTGGGGTCTGTTTCAGTGACACCCACATGGAGACCGCCCACTGAGTATCAATCTGCAGGGTGGGCGAGACTGAGGTGCCAACAGCAGCTCTGGCACTTCCCAGCTGTGAGACCTCCTGCCGGCTGCGAGCACTGGCAGCAGCTCCTCGCCTGCCAGGTGGGGAACGCAGGCCTGCTTCACACATGCTAGGTGTGAGCACAGAGGTTCAGGGCCCGCTGGGAGGGGGGCCAGTCCACACTTGCAGTGGCCCATCCTGCACCGCAGTGACCACCATGTAGGAGTTCTCCTCGGGTGCTGGCACCATGTAGTGTCGTGAGTGCCCCCCTCCCCAATCTCCACAACTCCCTGACACAGGCAGTGCTGTCCCCGTTTTACAGAGGGGGACACAAAGGCATAGTGAGGTTAAAAATCACTGGCACTGGGTCATCCGGATTAGGAGGAGTGGAGCAAGGAGTTAAACTCTGCTCCCAGGAAGCTGAAGAGCTCAAGATACACCCAGAGACCTCTGCATGCTGCTGCCACTGTCCCCTGCCAGGTGGAGCCTGCTAAGAGCTACCTGGGCTCAGGCCACGAGGTGGGGGAGGGGCGGGCCTGCAGGCCCATTGCTGTCCGATGAAGCCATATCATTTCAGCTGGTGTTGAATTTTATCACTGTATCATGAAAATTGGGAGTCAGCTTGAGATGTGGGCTCTGGGCAAGGGAGCTTATGAATTAAAAATTGTTGCTTAGCTGCCTGCTGACAAACGGGCCTGAGAGCTAGGTGGCACCTGGGCCAGGCTGCATTCAACAGCCCCATGACCAGCATATGGCAACCAGCGGTGTGGGTTACCTGGGCTTTCAGCTTGGGAGGGGACAGGAGAGAGCAAGGGGTGGGAGTGTTAGGCTTACCCCTCCCCAAGCGGTCCCTGAAGCCACCTGGTCAGGCTCTCCGCACATCCTCGCTGGGTACCTGTCTGTGTTCTGGGCTCAGCTCAAATGTCACTTCACAGGAGCTCCCCCACTCACCCCACCTTTCACCCTCCCCTTGCCCCTCTGTGCACCATTATCTTCTTCTAATTCTTTCAAAGCCTTTCTACTTTGGGACTCTCCTGTCATGGGTTTCATCTTATTCTCAGTAGCCCTCAGTGGAACGAAGCCCTGGGAGGCAGGTACTGTGTAAGTGTTCAGCTGATACACAGTAGGTGATCGATAAATGCATTCCCAATGAATGAATGAGAGGAGGCTGGGAAGTCTGAGGCTACAGAGCAAGCTGGGCATGGTGGCATACACCTATAATCCCAACACTTGGGAGGTCGAGGCTGGAAGATTAGCATGAGTTCAAGGCCAGCCTCAGCGACATAGGGAGTTCAAGGCCAGGTTGGATAATATAGCAAGGTGAAATCCTGTCTCAGAAAGAAGCTGTGGAGCAGACCCATCCTGAGACAACTCACAACGTCACACATCATGAAGACACCAGCACTGTGGCTGGCGCTGGAGGAGGATCAGCCAATTAGCAACCCCAGCTGAGCTGTCAGCCCTCTGGACACAACCATGGTGATCTCGTGTGTGCATCTGGGCAGAGCCTCTCTGTGCAGTCCAGTTATAGGGCCTGGTAGTGTGCAGCCAAGCTCAGGGCCTCTCAGGTGGATGTGACAACAGTCTTGTTGCCTTACAAGCACTTCACGCAAGGATGGTTCTCACTGAGCTCACTTAAAACCAACAAACAATTACCTCCCTAATCAGACTACAAGCCCTACACCAATTCATTTACTAGTAACTGGCTCCAGTTCATGAAGCATTACCCCAAGGAGGCAAGGGCAGACAAGCTTATTGTGTTAGGACTGCCTAGAATCCGAGACAGCAGAGCTTTGTGCCTGACTTCCTGTTCCCTCACAGGTCCACTGAGGACACTTTCATGGGACCAGCGAGGTGTCAGAAGCAGCCAAGGCTGGAATCAGAATCTCTCCGTTTCCTGACAACTCTTTCCTGTGCATTCGAGGGAATTCCTCTATGGGGAACAATTTCAGATGTGTCTGCAAACGTGACCACCAGGATGTTCAAAACAGGGCCATTTTATAAGGAAAACTAGAGAGAACCTAAGTCCAACAGCAGGGTGTTGGCTAAGCAATTTATGATGTCAAATTCAGGCAGCCACTAAAGCTTATAAAAGGCAAGTTTGTGACTTGAAAAAAAATAGCTGATTTAAAACATCAAGATAGGGCAGGCAAGATAGCTTAGCGGACTAAGTGCTTGCTTAGGCAACCGCAGGTGCCAGGGTTTGATCCCTGGCACCACATTTCACGCCTGCCCTCCTCCCTGTGGTGCAACAAACTGGTCACTAAAACCCAGCGTGCTGGTGCACACCTGTAATCCCAGCACTAGAGACGCTGAGACAGAAGGATCACTATGAATCCAAACTGTGTAGCAAGACCCAGTACCAAATACATAAAATTTTAAAGAAATAATAATAAATAGAGCTGGTGAGATAGCTCAGCGATGTAAAGCACCTGCTTAGGCAAGCTTAGGCAACTGCAGGGACTGCAGTTCGATCCCTGGCACCACATGCTACGTACGCCAGCCCCACCCCAGGGCTGGCTGAGCTGGCCATAACATAACATAAATAAAGTTAAAAGATTTGTATATGTTAAAAGAAAACAAACAAAAAACAAAACAAAAAAAGAAAGAAAAATAAATAAGTAAATAAATAAATACATATATATGATAAAAAAATGGCTGGGGTGTAGCTCAGCGGTAGAGCACTTGCCTAGCATGTGTGTGGCCCCAGGTTTGACCCTCAGCACTGCAAAAGCAGAAGTCAAATGAACAAAAACCTCAACGTCAATGCAAATCCCTTTAAAAAATAATCCTTGACATTCTGTCACTCGGTAGTTACAATGCTCACACAAGGCTATGAATACAGCCAAGGCCACTGAATTCTATTAAAAGGCCCCAGTGTCTGCCGGTGTGTGTCTTGGAGCCCTAAGTTGCTGTCAGTTGCAGGCTGAACCCCAAACCGACTTAGCTGAGTGAGGAGTTTTCCCCACCTGGGTGACAACACCATCCCAAGCCACAGTGACGGAGACCACAGGCGCAGGGGCCTTTCCGCCCTGGTCACTGCCCCAGCAGGCAGGATGAAGAGCAGAGAGACAGGCAGGGGCTGCACAGGCGACCTCTGCCTCCCTCCTGCAGCAGCCAGGCCAAAGGAGGAAACGGGCCTGAGCCTCTGGGAGCCGCCAGTGGGCGGGGCTGCCCAAGGACCAGGGAAGTGGAGCCCATCATCTCTCAGGCCAAGGGCCAGCAGGGGACAGGGAGACCCCGGGTGCTATCAGGAGAGGCCAGCACTAGGACACCTGAGTGCCAACTGAGCCTGTGGGCTGGCAGGGCTCCAGGAGGGGTCGGGTACCGATAGGAGGGCCTGGGAGTGACCAGGCATGGACTGTGATGCACTCAGGAGGGCCAGTGCCTGCTGCGGGGCCCTGCGTGCCAGTCAACAACATTCTGACTGTGTTAGGTGTGTTAGTCAATTACTCTTGGTGGCTGCTCCATGTGGAGGATGTGATCTTCATCGGCATTCCTGTTATTATTATTCCCATTTTACAGATGGGAAGAATGAGGCCCAGAGAGATCAAGTGACCTGCCTGAAGTCACACTGCTGGTGAGTGGCAGAGCCAGATCCAAATCAGGCTGTGTGCCTCTAGAGCCCACAGCCTTGTCCCCATGCTGGCCTGACTTGAGAGATGGGGCAGATGTGTGCTTCTACCTCCTGACAGTGCTTTGCATGATGTAGCCTCAAAGTGCCCTGCGAGGCCAACATTGCTGCCCCTCTTTCAGGTGGGGAAACTGAGGCCAAGTCAGGTAAGATGCCGGGGCTTCTCTAGGACACGTGGTTACTCAGTGACCATCCTGGCCTTAGAACCCCAATAGCCTTCTAGACATGAGAGGAGCCGGACAGGCAGTAAGGCTGTGGCTGCCCCAGACCCTCACCTACTTTCTTTCCTCCAGAGCTGGGGCGGGTGGGCCCAGAGCACCCAGCCCACCCCATAGGAAGGTGGGAGCCCAGGTCCAGCGCTGGCTGTGTGCGCTGCTGGGCCAGCCTGGATACATAACTCTCCTGCAGCTTGGCATTCGGGACAGGTCAGGGCTCAGGGAGATTTACAGCTCCGATAAAGCCATCTTGGTCCGCGAGTAAGCGGTACTTGATATTTGATGATCTGAAAGGCCTTGTCCCCGAGGGAGAGGACGAGGGGGAAGGAATGGGGGGGCACTTAAGAAAACAAAGAGGACAGTGATCAGATGCCCAAGGAGGAGGCACGCGAGGGGGATGTGCTATCAACCTGGCTGCGTGGCCTCTTCCTCAGTGCCTGGGCAGGGATCCTGCAATGGGGCACGGGAAAGACAGAACCAGGGGACAGGGCTTTTGGGGTGTGGGGCCGCAGAGACTGCCCACCTTGCTGTTGGGCCATGAGTAGCAGGTTTGGGTGGAGGTGGGGTGAATGTCACCAGTAGGGAAAGGACAGGCACGGGTATGAGGAAGCTGCCTGGGGGACCCAAAAAGGCCTGAGCATGGGCTGTGCAGACTGGGCCGGTGCCCTTGGGCTGGGGGCTCTCTGAGGCTTTGCCTGCTCCTGGCCTGGCTCAGCGATGTGGGGAGGCTCAGTGGGCAAAGCAATCTGAGTGCTGTGCACCCTGCAAAGTGCTGAGCCCATGTCAGGGAAGTAGCAAGGATGGTGGTGCCCGGACACCACCCTCGACAGAGGAGCCGGGCGCTGGAGCACACTGAAGCAGTGGTGCCAGGAGCCTCGCCTTCCAGCTCCGTTGCCCTGGATCCAGCCTCTTCCTGGAAGGCCATTTGTTCAGTCCACCCGCCACAGTCAGGAGCTTGTACAAGAAGCTCTGGGACCAGATAGCACTGAGCTCCAATCCCAGCACCACGCCTCCCAGCCTTGCACGATGTCGTCACAGCCACAGAACTTGTCCCCGAGCTGCTGGGAGGACAGGGCAGACAGAGCGGCTCTCTGCCTCACTGTGGCCGCCTATCTTCCCAGCTGCCTTCCCTCTATGCCAGTGCTGGCTCTAGCACCGACCCCTGTGCCCATGCTGCCCCTCCTGGCTTGACTGCTGTGAGTTCCAGCGCGAGTGACTTTCAAGACTGCAAAAGGAGAGTCCATCACGCACACCTTGAGCTGGGTAATTTATGAACCAAATTGTGCTCTGTCAGGGTTCCACAGCCTAGAAATAGATGTGGTCAGATGAGGTTCAGGGCACCAGCCTCAGACACAGTAATCTTCATAGAAGCCAGCTACTGGCTGGCAGGGCTGGCCTGGCAACTGACCTTGAGGAGGCCCTGGGCTGCAGACCCCCCTCAGCCTGGCCCTTGTTCTGAGGCCAAAGGAAGAACAGAGGTCTTCCTGGGGCTCAGAGGGGTGTTGGTGACCCTGAGGAGGTCACTTGCTGTCTCTGGGCCTCAGGGTCCTCACCTGCTTGAAAACATGGGGCTTCCTCACGGCAAGGGTGACCCAGCTATCTGCTATCTGTTTCAGTGGCAGATTCTTTATCAGACAGAATATCCCAGAACCCCAGTATATAAACCCCTGTGTCTGATAAAGGCAAATGAGGGTACGGCGGGAGACCAGCACATTTGCTGTCCCCATCCACAAGGCCCCCAGGAGTCCCCTACTTTAATAACTTACAGTCAAGTACGAGTGCTCACCCGGGACTCACAGGCAGGGTAGGACTTTGTGCGGTCCAGGAACCTGAGGACAGCAGCCCTGGCCAGGCTGTAGAGGTCCCTGAGGTTCAGGGAGTCAGCCCATTCTTCATTAGGAGCTGGTCTTTTTAAAAGGGCAGAGGTTGTGGTAGCTAGGACCCCAGAAATGACCTCTGTCACTTCTCACCAGCGGTGTGACTGCAGCTGGCAAGTAACCTTCTCTGGGATTTAGTTTCCTTGATTTGTGACAAGAAATCCCTGTCTCTAGAGCTGCTGGGGGTGGGGGTACGGGGACCAGAACGATGCTCAGTGCAGCAGTGTCCAGCATAGCACAGTGCTCAGTAAATATTATCGCCACTGCAGATTCCTCCAGAGAGGGGACAAACGTGGCTCCTGACATGCTATGCTGTTTAACTATCACAGTGACATCACTGATTAGTAAACTAAAGTGACAGTGCTTGTCTGAGTCACATATCCTGTCTGGGTGGGACTGGGACTTGAACCCAGAGCCCAGCCACCAAATCTGTGTTCTTTCCCCTACCCTGCCCTGGAAACACTGTGTGGAGAAGGTGGAGATCGCACCAGGCCCAGCTGCCCACCCCAGGCGGCTTCAGCCATCTGTTCTGTGACTCAGTGTAGCATTGAAGCAGATGTTTCTGGCCAGGAAAGACTGCAGGAAAAACCACAGATTCAGTGAAGAGCAAGCTGGCAGAGTGGAAGGCACCAGAGACCGGCTTTCTGCCCAAAATGAGTCCGAATCACCACATTCACAAGCAGAGATGGCAAACTGCTCCCCTGGGGCAGGAGCCACGGCCCCTGTCTGAAAACAGCCAGGCCAGGGGCTCCCCAGGAAATCTGATGCTAAGCGGTGCAGTAAGGCCAGCTCTAAGGAAAGCACTGAGGTCAAGTCCAATAAACGTTGAACTGTTATCTCTTCTACAGGATTTTGTCAGAGCTTTGAACGTGCTAAAGGGCACCCGATGCTTGCCCTGCATTCAGCACTGACCCAGAAGCCTGTCCAGGCCACAGATCCCAGGAGGATCGCAGCAACACAGACACACGTACACACCCACACACGCATGCATGCATGTACACACGCACACATACACACACACACACACACACACAGAGAAAATCTTTTTCCTATGGAAAATTTCCCATGGGCACATGCGTAGAAACAAGAGTGTGATAAAGATGGGGGTACTCACCACCGAGATTCAGTGGTCACCAAAATGTGCCACCTCCCTGCACACCCCACTTTTGCTTCAGGTGCCATCGAGTCAGTCCTAGCTCACCTTTAAAGGCCATTCCCATGTGCTTTGAAGACTGCAGTGCAGCC
>PVKN010023011.1:0-14950 GCA_004027915.1 Capromys pilorides | reverse complement strand
CTCTTTATTTTGAGACAAGATCTTACTGAAATGCCCAGACTGGTCTTGAATTTGCAACTCTCTTGCCTCTGCCTCCCAAGTAGCTGAGATTATAGGAATGCACTACCACACCTAAATGGGAATTTACTTTTTTTGACTGAGATGTTCTTGAGAACAAAAATAATAATGCCAGACTTCTTAACATTGTCCTCTGATGGATTCATGGTGGAAAAAAAATCTACACATACACACACAGGTGGGTTCCATGATGGTGACACCATATAATAGTGACAGGCTTAACGATAGTAGTAAGCACAGTTGCATCAGGCTACCAGGGCTGTCAGCCTTCCCCCGGGACAAGAGGTCACCTTGCACTTGCCTTGGGGAAGAGAACACAGGGTGGGGTATGGGTGAGGGCTAGGACTGTCTATGCTCAGTCTAGGAATCACCAGATAAAATCCAGCTCTAGCGGAAGCTCCTAAAGGAGTTACATCTGAGGCAACTTGGTGCTACCTTCTTGAGAACAATGGGTTGAAATCTGTGCAACTATAACATTCTGTAATGTGATCATCTCCATGCCACTGTTGATTCACTTATTCACCCAGCAGGAATGTCCTGGGCACCTGCTGGTACCATCACTGTTCTGGGCCTGGGCTTATAATGATGTTACAAAACAGATCATACTCCAGGCCACAAAGAGCTCCAAAGCTGCAGGAGATAAAAGGAGAGAGAGATAGGAAGCTGCACGAGGAGACGGTCCATTCTGGGACTTCCAAGAGACTCAGAGCCAAACTTGAACTTGCAGACCTTAAACCTGTTCATGGTGCTTCCAAACGTGGCCTCTGCCAGAAAGCAAAGGAAATGAACAGCTGTCAGGTCCTGAGAGTCACCAAACCCCGTCAGATCACACTACCTGATGATTCAGCCTCCACCCTTCACCCAACACGATAACATCTCCCACAGTCATGTACAGTAGCCCAACCCTGATGCCAAAGATGAGGCTCAGGCATGGAAGCACCCACTCCCAGCCAAGACTTATTTGCTCTGTAAAGTGATTAAACAGCTGCTGTCACGTGGGAATCCAGTACCTAGCCTGGGAGCCTGGGAGCCTGTGAAAGGTCCTGCTTCTGGATCCCTTAGGTGGAGACCTACCCAGGGAGAGATAGGATTGTCCATGTCTGGTCTGATGGCAGAGGTCACAGCATGAAGTACATATCAGGTGTGCATCTCAGTCTTGTCCATCCACTCACAAGGCAACAAGTGAAAGTTAAAGGAGCTGTCACTAGAGGAATGTATTTCTCTCTGTGTGTTGTACTTATTTACTGTCTTCTTTCAAATATTCAAAGTTGCTTTAGAGCCAATCTAAGGCTTGAATAGAATTAATCTTTGTCCCTCAACCCCTCATCCCCTCCCTTCATATTTTTTTCTCTTTTGATAGTTAAATTATTTAGGATCCTACATCAGTTTTCATAACAGAAAGGACTCAAAATAACATTGGCTTAAGTAAGGTGGCATTTTATCTCTCCAACACATAAAAATCCAAGATAATATAGCAATCACTCACATCTGAGATAGCTTTAGGACCTCTGTTTATCTAGTTACTCTGAAATCTACAACACCTGGGGTCTCATCTTTTCATAATCCAACATAGCTGCTCCTGATCCTGCTATCTCATCTGTATTCCATCCTACAGAAAGAACTGAAGGGGCAGAGTTGCAACCGACGCTTCTGCTCAAGTCCCACCAGCCAGAATTTAGACAAATGCCCACACCAAGCCACAGCACTGTTCCATGTTGGCTTAAAGCTCAGAACAGCAGTTTCAGTTCAGTGTGAAGACCCTGTGCAATTTACAAAAGGGTTACACTGGTGTGAGTTGGTGGTTGATTCGGGCCACACTAAGGAGGGGAGGCAGAAAGCCAGAGAGCACCAGGGAGGTGCCAATAGTACTGTGGTGACCGGACTTGGCTTCTGATCCTAAGAGAAGCCATAAGTAGAGAAGAGAAAGTGGGGGACTTCCGGGAAAGGGGACTTGCTGAGTTCTCTTTGTCCTACAGACCACAGACCTTCCTGACAGATGGCAAGTCTCACTGAGAATGAGGAATCCATGGAAACCCTGGAGAGTTCAAACTGGAGTAAAGCTCTTATCCTGTTGTGTCAGGTAGGTCCACCCCCAGCTCAACTGCTCCAAACAAACCAGAAATTCTCGCTATGGCTAGAAAGCCCAGCAGCATCTGGCCCCTGCTTTTATCTCTCAGGCACCATCTCCTTCGCTGGGCCTACAGTCACCGTCACCTCGTGATAACCACTCTGCTGACCTTTGGGTTCTAAGCTCGCAGACATGCTTTTGCCTGGAGGGCTTTGAACTTACTGTCCTCTGTCCACACTGTCCGTGCCCCAAATACATATGAGCTGGCTGCTTCCTTTCCTTTAAGCCACAGCTCAAGTGTCACATCATTCAAGATGCAACCCCTAACCCATCAGTTTCAACAGCTGCTACTCAAAGTGGGATCCACATTGACATTGCAGTGCCCATCGGTGCAGATGAGTTTGGGTCCTATTGAATTCAAGTAATGAGTTACATGGCTACCAACTCTGTTCTGGTCAGGCATGGTAGAACCACAGTCCCTGTGCTGATGCAGCTAATGGGAGTTTTTAAAGACTCTATATGTGTGACTGAAGGTGATTCCATTAAAGAAAGAATTATTTCTTTCAGCTCAATTGCCTATGGATACACTAGCTCTGAAATACATGAAGTTCTAAAAGGTTGCATTGGCAAGGAAGTCATCTTTGAAGGCTCAGCTTTATTCAGCAGTGAGCTCTCAAGGAGTAGACAGGAAGCCTTTCTTTAGTAGTTCCTTGGATTAAGATTTTACAATATGCTTAAAACAAAACCGTGTGCTTAGCATTAGAGCAAAACCTAATGTGCTGAAATGTAGATTCCTATCTTTATGTACTAGCAGGAATACTAATCACATGTAACTTACTGCCTTTTGGCATATGATACTTGTCAAGGGCAGAATCTGTCAGAAATATTTCAACTCTGAAACAAACTGCACACCTACCTGACAGGTAAAAACTAAGCTCGACTTTTCACAACAGTGATTTTCACTTATTTGGTTTTTTGTCATTTTTCATCATAAAAGATTGCATGCTGGATTTTCACACTAAGCTACATTGATAGCCCTCTTTACTTTCTACTTTGAGATTCTAACATGCCTAGGATGGTTCACGTATGAAATTCTTCCGCCTCAGCAGTAGCTGGATTATAGATGTGCACCATCACACCTGGCTCCTGAAGCTGCTTCATCATCCATCTTCTTTTTGACCACACTCCTCTCCAACTGGTGGTGCTCAGAGAGGACGGAACTACTCAATTCAGCCACACCTTCAGATCTCCCACAGCTCTAATGTTTAGCACATAGTCTGCTTTTATGGGAAGAAGACTCCACTCTCAGTGTAACAAGTGAGGTTGTTGTAGTTTGGATAGCAAAAGTTGCCTGGGAGTTCCTCAAGTACAGATGAAATGTCTTTGTATGGCGTGAGACATTTTTGTTATGAAATATTTTCTATTGCCAGGTGTGGTGGCGTGTACCTGTAGTCCCAGGAATTCTGGGCTGCACTGCGCTATGCTGCTGGAGTGTCTGCACTAAGTTCAGCATCAATACGGTGACCTCCCAGGGGTGGGGAACCACGAGGTTGCCTAAGGAGGGGTGAACTGGCCCAGGTCAGAAATATTTTCTATTGCTCAGCGCTCTTGACTCAGCTCTGTGTTCACAGTATTGGTTCTCATTGCTGGAGTCCCCAAAGTCCTGATATCACAAACTCTGCTATCTCAAACTGTTGCACGAGACCTGAGCATACTCACAGGTCATTTAACGAGCCCTACTTTAGAAAAGGTGTAGCTCAGCAGTAGAGCACCTTCCCAATATGCAGCATATATGTATGCACACACACGCGCAGATACACTTGCACACACGCGTGCACACACACATATACACATACAAGAACATGGGTTCTTTTCAGAATTATTTTTATCCAGATTATGACAATTTTGAATATGTTTTGTCATAAAACCAGTTTCTGTGATTTTGAAAACTGAGCAATCTGAAAATGCTCCTGCCTTGGGGATAAGTTCCATTCAACAGAGGTCACAGAGAGTCTTTTCTCTCTCTGTCTCTGTCTCTCTCTCTCTCTCTCTCTCTGTCTCTCTCTCTGTCTCTGTCTCTGTCTCTCTCTCTCTCTCTCTCTCTCTCTCTCTCTCGTTAATTACAGTATAGAAAAGGAAGGAAGAGACCTCCCAGGCAGTGAGACTTTTCAGCAGAACTTCACAGCTCCCCATCCAGAAACACTGCCCCACAGAGTGAGCATGCAGCGAGACCAGAAAGCCAAGCAAACACCAAAGTGCCAAGTATCTGATGAGAAGATGACATAGACACGTGGATCCCAGGTGGGCCACATGTGGGGATCACTCATACACCCTGAGGTTTGACCATACCTAGTCTACTAACCACCATCTCCAGCTGATCCTCATGGGTACCGCTGGTCCACAGCAGCCTTTTTCAACTTTAATCTGCACAGGAATCCTCTGAGGACCTTGGTAGATGTGAATCCCATGCGTGTGGAGGTGTGGGCTGAGATTCTGCACTTCTAACAAGCTGCTGAAGATGGTCTGGGTACCACAGTTGAGGAACAAAGCTCACAACAACAGGGATCATGCAGCACAGAGGCACGACGCATGCACGGGCACAAGGACCGTGGACCAGATGCTGAAACTATCTCCAGACAGTGTTTCTACAGCAATTAATAATGTAAAATATGCACGGCCAAAGATGTGCCATTTCAGCCATTCTCGAGTTATAGTTCACACCCTGGTGTAACCGTCTCCTACATCCCTTTCCAGAACTTTGTCATCTTCCCAAACTGATGCTCTCTACCCCCAAACATTACTTCCCTACTCCCACCCCCACAGCCTGGCCGCCACCACTCCACTTGTGTGTCTGCGAGTTCGACCATTTTAAGTGTCTCATGTCAGTGGAATCATACAGTCTTTTCCCTTTAGCATCATGTCCTCAAGATTTACCCTTGTTTCAGAATTTCTTACTGTACTTTTTTTTTTTTTTTGCGGGACCAGGGTTCCAACTCATGACCTTGCACTTCTCAGGCAGGCACTTGTGCCACAGAGCTATCTCCCTGGCCCCTTCTTACTGTACTTTTGAAAGGTATATTGGGTCAGCTGATAGATAGTAAATTTATAGTGATCAGTTGTTTTGACTACAAAAGAACATACCCATAGTGCTTCAGGAAAAATGAATTTATTAAAAGGGCAACTTGTGTCCCCCTAAACGGATATGCTTTGTAATAGGAATGTGATGGCAGGGGAAGGGCCCTGGTCTGCCATTCTTTTCCCACTTAATTGCCATTGGGAAAGTCCTGGCTTGACTAAGAATTAGTAATGGCACGAGGTGGTCAGCCAGCCAAGGAAGCTCAGAGCTGCTGGATCAGGTCCAGAGAGATGAGGTCACTGATGTGCCTGGCTCACGAGCATGAGGTGACCTCATGGTGACAGAGATGAACCACTTCAGATAGAAATGCCTCAGTGATAGCCACTAGAGCCACTGACCCTCCCAGGACTGTGCTAGTGACCAGCTTTTCCTGACAGAGATACTGTTGCCTTAAAAAGAAGCCCCAAAGAAATTTCCCCAGAGGAAATGAATAGAGACTACTTTGCTGGACAAAGATTAAAAAGTGTTGACTCCCCAAAGTGAAACAATGTAAGAAAATTCCGAAGGAAGTACTCTGTCAGGGTAGAGAAATGTGAGAACTTACTTCCACAAAGTCCTCAAGGGCCAGCAGTCTCAGACAGCTTCTCCCAGGGCTGAGCCCTGAGGGCAAAGCTGATAGAGTTATGCCCAGACTCTGGAGCCAGCTTTCCTCCGCCCGTGAACTTCAGCCCTATTGCTTTCTTCTGGCATTTGCGAACAGAGACTTACCCAGTGACTGAAATGGAAGAGCTCAGCATTCCTGAACCAGCCTCATATCAGGGGATGGATGTTGGAACTGGGAATGTGGCAGGCCAGGGGCAGGATGCTGTGTCTGCCTCCTGGAAGCTTTGGGCAAGTCAAGTTATTCACGCCTACTGCCTCTGCTTCATTCATCTCACTGTTGAAGTGAAGCTAATAGTACTCCTCTGGAGGGGTAGAGTAAGGATGGCATGGGACAGTATATTGATTTCTGCAGTGGCTATGGAAGACACTGGCAATGGGGTACCTACGTCCTTTCTGTGTTTATGGCCCAGGACCTTGGGGGAAGAGAGGATCCTGCGATAAGCAGAATGCGACAATTGGCCCACACTCTAAGAGCTTACAGCCTACAAAGGAGGCAGGTGTTGTAATTATTACTGTTGTTATTTTGCAGTGCTGCGGATCAAACCCAGGTCCTTGAATGTGCAAGCATTCTACCATGGGGTCTTAAATAGTTACAAGTGTCCCATTGAGCGTAGGCCAATCTCTGTTACACAGGAAAGGAGCTAACTGAGAGCTAGGGCAGTGCAATGTGGGAAGCTTCCTTGGAAGGCATGGCTGACCTACAGGAGAGCAGGCGTTAACCACGGAACAGCTGAAAGGCCATTCCAGGCAGAAGCTTCCAAATGGCAAGGAAAAGGCTAGAGAGACCAGAATGGCTGGAGCAAGGGGAGGGAAGCTGAGCCAGACACCTGGGGGGGACAGGAGGCTGTTAGCCACCCAGGAATCTGGGCAGGAGTCCTTGGGGCGGGGAGCCCACTGTCACAGGCAACGTTTCAGGTTAGGACAGCACAGTGGTGAGAAGACTGATGGCAGCAGGCTGATGGAGGGAGGTATGGAGGCAGGGATGTAAGGATGGACTGGAGCTTTGGGGACATAAAGGCCTCATTGTCACCTGCCAGTCGCTCTAGGCATGTTTATAGGCCAAATCACAAATCCATAGTATTCTTGGATGGGTGACCCAGGAGCAATGCACCCCCAGACACGCCAAAGGATACTTGTGTTTCATTCAGCCAGAACTAGAAGCAAAGAACACAATGCAACCTGGATGTGCCTTGAAAACATTGAGCCCATGGAAGACATCTGCGACCAAAGGCCACGTGGGTGCTCTCATTTGCACGAAATAATAAACATAGGAAAGTTAGGAAAAGTCCATTATGCATTGCCATGGGCTAGGGGATTTCTTTCTGAGGGATGAAAAGGGCCCAGATTTGCTTTGTGGAGAAAGGTGAACAGCTCTCCAGACACCTTGAAAGGTGATCCCTCCCCCAGTGACCCTCCCACCCCTTTCTGAGGCAGAGTCTCGCTATGCAGTTCAGGCTGGCCTTGAGCTCACTTGCACTGATCCTCCTGCCTCAGCCTCCCAAGCGCTGGGATTACAGGTGTGTGCCACCATGCCTGGCCCTACTTTGAAAGCTCTTAAAACACATTTGTAATGAGTGCATTGTATAGTATGTAAATTATTTCTCAATACAACTCCCATTCAGGCACATTATCTATGCATCTATGTATCCATGTATCTATCTATCTATCTATCTATCTATCTATCTATCTATCAGCTGTCTCTTTATGGTATCTAGAATCTACCATATCTATCTGTCATCTATCTGGAAAAGTGTATGAGAAAAGGACTCACGTTGAAAAGCCTCAACAACCATACTCTGACTGGCAGGAGGGTATGTTTCCCAGCCCAAATCCTCAGGGAAGGAAAACATCTTAGCTCTTTATTGTGCTCCTTGACCTGACTTCTGACTTCTTCCAGAGCAAATGAGCTGGTCCTGCCTGGCAGCTTCCAGGAAGGGAATTCAGAGGTTATTTATTTTTCTAACTGCTTCACCACCACCTACTCCATTGCGTGGACTGTGATGAAGAATCACATGACAGCAGCAGCCACTGAAGTGTGACTGAGGGTGGGACAGAAACTCCTACTCATCCTCCAGGTCTCCCTGTAGATGTCACCTCCAAGAAGCTTTGGGGACTTCCAGGAATGAGTCAGAGGCCCCTTCTCTGTCTTTTCAGGGGCCCTGCTGGGTGGAGATGACAGGTTTGTAAAGATTGGCTTCCTGGTCACCCCAGGGCAGGCACAGGCTTGTTCCCCAGCTGTGTCTCCAGCTCTGCCTTAGGGATTCAGGGAGATGTGACAGACACAGTAGTTGACACAGTGGATGGTGGCCTGAGGAAGGTTCTATAGAACAAGGCTGCAGGAGCTGGGGCACAGGAAGGAGGGCGCACTCTGCCCATGACCTCATGATCCCCTGGAGCAGACTGCATTGCTCAAGCTTGGGGCGTCTCATCTCCTTCCCAAACAACCCCAGGGGCGTACATGGAGGTGACACTTCCTGCCTGCCGAGCTCTCTGCCTACTCTGTGTGGGAGGGAGGGACAATAATCCCTTGCTGATGCTGAGGTGTTTTTCGATGTTGTTGTTGTGGAACAGGGGATCGAACTCAGGACCTTGCACTTGCCAAGCAGGCACTTGTGCCCCTGAGCTATCTCCCTGGCCCCCTAAGGTGTTCTCTTTATGGCTATTTTCAGTGCAATAGTTCCCTGCAGGACTTTGGATGCTAAAGCCACAGATAGCACCAAACTTTAAATATACTGCTTCTTTCTATCCATGTACACCCATGACAATGTTTAATTTCTAAATTAGGCACAATAAAAGATTAACAATAACTAATAAAATACATTTATAATATACTACATAGTATAATAAGGTTTATACGATATTTTTCTCTCAGGCCAGTGAGATGGCTCAGTGGTCTAAAGTGCCTGCTTAGGCAGTAAGCGCTTAGGCATCAGCAGGGACCGTGGTTAGATTCCTGGCACCACATGCTGTGCCAGCCCCACCCCCAGAGTAGGCTGAGCCAGCCATATTTTTTTTAAAAAGAAAAAAAAAAAATTTTCTTAGCTGGGCGTGGTGGCGCATGCCTGTAATCCCAGCACTTGGGAGGCTGTGGCAGGAGGATCGGTGTGAGTTTGAGACAAGCCTGGGCTACAACAGTGAGTTCAAGGCCAGCCTGAGCTGCATAGCGAGACGCTGTCTCAAAAAGACAAAAAAGAAAAAAAAAAGAGTATTTTCTGTCTCTCTCAAATACCTTAATTTTCATCACACTATGGTCGTATTTTTGGACCATGATTGACCATGGATCATATCCTTGAGTAGATCTGAGTTTTAAGTGCATATGTATAGAATGCACATGTAATTTTATCTAGGAAGAAGGGTACATACTAATCCATGCTGGGTTCCTTAAAGCCCTGAATGTTTCAAAGGCCCACATCTACAGCAATGTCATGTGGCATTACCAATAGCTAAAATGCAGTTAATTGGAACAAGTTAATTTACGTTGAGTTGGAACAAGTGACACCTACCTCTGCTGTGAAGGGTAGGGCTGGATGTGCCTGGGAGACCCCAACTCCTGCTTTGCTTCTCCACCCACTCAGCCCCTTTCTCAGCCTCTGTGCTGTTCTGCATAACATGTGTCGGGCATTTTAAGGTTAATTTCACCTCTCATAGACTTTGCCTGATTTTTATTGGCTGAATTCTCTTTTTTAAACTTTGTTTTGTTCTTTTTGCTTTTTGAGACAGGGTCTCACTATGTAGCCCAGGTTGGCCTGGACCTCCTGGTGATCCTCTGGTATCAGCCTTCAAGGGTATGCCACCACACCTGGCTTAAATTCTTTTTTTTTTTTTTTTTTTAATTTTATTTTATTTATTTATTTGTTTGTTTCTTTATTTATTTATTCATTTTGTGGCTGGCTCAGCCTGCCCTGGTGGTGGCGCTGGCGCAGCATGTGGTGCCAGGGATCGAACTGCAGTCCCCGCAGTTGCCTGAGCCCTCCTAAGCAGGCGCTTTAGACCACTGAACCATCTCGCCGGCCCCCTGGCTTAAATTCTTTAAAGTGTAGAAAGCTTAGTACCACCATTGAATTAGTAAGGAATTATATTCAGCTTTAAGTGACAGCAAACACAGAGACACTGGCTTAAACACATAAGGATGTATTATTTCCTCACAGAAAGTAAGTCCAGGGAGAGGCAGTCCAGGCTGATGGAGAAGCACTATAATGGCATCGGGTGTAATTCTGTCTCTAGTCCACCCTCCAAGGCAAGTGGTTTCTATTTGCAAAGTTCTCTCAGGTCCAATATGGCAGCAGCCATCAGCCATGGTCCGCCTGCTGACCAAGAGACCAAGCAAAAGTGTGAGTTTCCTAGCCTTCACGGCATTCCTGAAGTCTCATACAACACCCTGTCTACAACTCCTGGGTCAGAACTTAGCCACAAGATGAAGAGACACTGAGCTCTGCGGTCTGTGGCTGCACACACTGCTGTCACCAGTGATACCCAGGTTTGTGACCAGAGGCGTGGGGACTGGATTTCGGGTGGGCAAGTGCAGTTCCACAACAGCCGCTGGGTGAGGGCAGATGTCATTCCCAAGGAGCTGCCGTACCTCTGTGCCCCTGTTGACAGAACTTTTGTGCCTTCAGCCTGGGGTTGGGTGAGGGACTCCCTAGTGTATAAACTGGTGTCTATTTAGAATGAAGATGCTCTTGGCCGAATTTGCACATAGAGCTACCACCTGCCATTTCGTTTAACAGGATAGGAGATGGTGGCTGCTGGGGACAGGAGAGAGCAGTGCTGTACCATTCTCATTGGAGCGTGGTAAGGAGAGGCTGGGAGAGGAGGGTCTGGAGGCAAGAGGGCTGCCTGAGGCTTTATAGCACTTCAGTAAAAAAGGGCAGACTGTGAATGGGAACCATCCCATGAGGGCAGGGTGTGCCCCGGTGTGGAGAGTTCCAATGACTACTTTAGAGAGGGGCTTGGTGTCCGTGTGGCCATGCACACCCATTTCAAGAAGATGAACCAGTCTGAGATAGGCTGAGTGGGCTGGCAGAGCATGCAGACAGTGGGTAGAGGCACAGCCCAGATATCCTGTCCTCAGCCCTCACCCGGCACTGTGCCACCCCACAGGTTGCTTTTCATTTCTACTCCAGGGACAACAGGGGCTCCCTGAGAATGCCGCAGAGGGCAGGCAGGAGAGGGTGAGGTTCCGAGCTCCACAGGTGCAAAACCAGGTTTCACAGGGCCTGAACTTTATACAAATAGGGGAAGAGAGTATTCTTTGAGAAAAAGAATTAAGAAAAGAAGACCTGGGCCTGGTGCTAGCCATGCTCCAGTTGTTGAGGAGGGCGAGGCAAGAAGACTGCAAGTTTGAGCCAGCCAGGGCAATTTAATGAGACTATGTTTCAAATGATGAAAACAGCTGGGGATGTAGCACAGCTGCGGAGCGCTTGCCATCATTAGGTTCCTGGTAAATCTATCACTGAAACACCTGACTCCCTTCCATCCCTGTTTCAAAGATGTCAACATCTTTACACCAGAATCTCCTGTTTTGAAGTATTACAGTTTACAAGCAAAAAAAGTGAGAAACAAGTTGAATATAAAAAGCTTCAAAATCACCATTTGTCATGTCAATGTCACCCTGCACTGCCTAGAATGAGGCCATGTAGGAGACACAATTACCTGCCAGCATCTGATTGCTCACATTGTTTAGAAATTAATTGATTTCAAATGAGTCATAGGAAATGTTCTTGTCCAGGGCTTAAGGGCTAGGACGCAAGGAAGTACAGTAAGTTTGACTCACGAGATGGACTCAGAGCAACTCTGGGTCAGGTGCCCCACAGCCAGGTAGTAGAGAGTTTAGATGGGAACACAGTGGGTTCAAAAGTTGCTTTCCAGCTGGGACAACTTAGTGAGACTTTGTCTCAAAACAAAAAGTAATGAAGGACTTGGAATGCAGTGCAGTGTAAAAGCCCTGAGTTCAATTCAATCCCCAGTACAGAAAAAAGTGACCTTCCAATGAAGTATGTTTTAAAAAAAACGTGCTTGCATGTGTGTTAAACATTGGAATTTACTCTCGCTGGCACATGAGAAGACCCAGTGGGGACTTCCAGTACATGGAATGCAGATGTCTAGGGATGTCATTATATAAGAAATGCCATTATACAAGAAATTCTGCGATTCTTTTTCTACCTTGTACTCTGTCAGTACCGTCCAAGGTCCTGCTGTAGGCTCTAAGATGTTACAGATTTTTGCTTACTTTTATTGCTATAAGAGAACACTAGATATTGAGTACTAAAGAAGTAAGGGTCTGGAAAAAAAGACCTAAGAAGAGAGGTCTTCCTTCTTAAGAAGGAAGAAGAGAGGAGATTATGAGCTCAACGATTGTGCAAATCCTTAATAATTCAGAGAATAAAGTTGTTACAAGTAGCGAACAGATTGCATCAGTGCCCTTCCCTTCTGTGTTATTCCTAATTTCTAAATATACTGGACTCTGCCTTGCTATGGTTGGTCCCTATCAAAATGCATATTGAGATTTGACTGCTCTTGTGACAGTGTGGAGGGGTGGTGGGGGCTCTAAGGTATCCAGGTTATGGGGGCTTCACCCTCATGAAGGGTCACTACAGTTCCCTCTAGAGAGGGTTAGTTACCTCCAGAGAGGGTTCAAATAATGGGCCTACCTCACGCTGGCACCCTTGCTCTCCAACCCATGAGCACTTGCCTCTCTACTCCCTACCATGAACTGAAGCAGTACAAGGTCCTCAGCAGTTGTGACTGCCTGCCCTTGAACTTTCCAGCCACAAGATTCATGAGCAAAAATAAATTTTTTTTCCTTGCAAAGTACTCAATCTTCGATGTTCTCTTATAGCAATAAAAGTAAACAAAAATCTGTAACAACTTAGAGCCTACAGCAGGACCTTGGACGGTACTGACAGAGTACAAGGTGGAAAAAGAATCGCACAATTTCTTGTATAATGACATTTCTCTGCTTTCCCACAGTCACAGGGACCGGATTCTCTGATTTAAAACCCTGAGGAATCAAAGATAGCATTGTTAGCTAGAAGACCATGGTACTTAGGCAATGTAGCTATGTTTTCAGACAAGAAGAAGAACAGGAAAGAAACATGATGCTCTTGGTATCTACCCAGACACATCTGGGAGCACTGGCATTTTATTTTATTTTGCAGAACCAGGTATTGAACTCGGACCCTTGCACTTGCCAGGGAGCACTGATATTTCGGCCTCTGGGACCTTTGGGGTAGCTTTGCTGTGTTTCCCACTTCATTTATTGACCTTAGATCATGGTCTCTTTTTCCAGTTACCTTTCCACACAGTTAGTCATGCCTAGACAACGATGTCTCCATGAAAACCCAAAAGGATAGGCTTTGGAGAGCTTTGAGATCACTGGATACGCAGAGGTTCTGACGTAGGATGCCGGGAGGCTCCACTTCCTTTCCCCCAATCCTCCTCCCAAGCCTCTCTTCATCTGTATCCATTGTATTTCTCAATGGAGACGCGTTATGGCTGATAGGCTGTGTCAACTCCAGATGTCCAAAAGTGTAACTAAGTAACTCTGGCAGTTCTAAATCCTGCTGTGTAGGGGTGGTGCCCAGAGGGCTTTTAGATATTGTTCTTTGTCTCAACTTTAGAAGTTCAGAAGTTAACGAAGTGATTCTGCAGGGGCCAGGGTCCCGTGAGCCCAAGCCTGCACAAGCTGAGGACCTGGAGATGGTGTGCATGCTGTGCCCGCCCTAGAATGGGGTTGGGGAGGGGCAGCCTGCTTAAAATATAAAGGAGGAAAAGAGGCTGCTTCCTCCATTCAGTCTTGCTGCTTTTGCTGTCTTCTGCTGCCTTGAACTGTTGTCCTTGTGCCATGCCACCCTTTTTGGAGTCAGCTGATTATGGACGGAAACCCCTACAAACTGTGAGCTACATAAGTCTGTCTTTTTTAAATTTGGGTGTTGGATATTTTCTCAGCAACAAGAGAAGAGTAACCGAGACAGGATAATTATTTGTGTAGGATGAAACTTTGGGGAAGGGACCAGGGATAAAAGGTAAAACCTTTCTAATACAGGCACACTGTTTCTGTAAGAGAGAACCAATCACAACTGGCAAAACAGGAATGAGAGAGAACAGAATCTTTAGAACCTCTTAAAATAGTGGTGAGCAGGGATAAATGACATATCTCCAGAAGCCTAACTGATGAATATATACACAGCCAATAATAGCAAGAAAGTGAAGACATTATAGAAGAAAATTCTGCACCACTATTGAGAGTCATGACTACGCAGAAATGGATGCATTCTGTAAGAGTTAATAAACACTAAGGGGGCCAGAGTGACACTGAAGGCCAAGAGAGATCAAGAAGAATAAAACCTAGTCTTGGACTCAGAGAAGTCAAAGAGGAGCGGTCCGGGGAGGCGATGGAGGTCATGGGAGCTCGCCCAAGAAGTCAGGCGTGAAACGGGGTGGGAACTACTGCTTGGCATACACCAGGGCAAAGCTTGCTCGGAGGACGCTGCCTGGGAGCTGCCCCAGGAAGGCTGGCAGGAGCAGGCAGATGAGGAACGATACTGCAGAGAGAGGAACTGACATATTTGGAATGCAGCAGCTTAGAAGGGGGACCTTCAGGTGCAGGTCAGGGGAGAAGAAGAGGCTTGAAGCCAGAAAGGCAATGTGTTTTCATGATGCAGGATATAAGATAATGCATATGATCATCATCATCTTCTTCTTCTCCTTCTCCTTCGGTACTGGGGTTTGAACTCAAGACCTTGCACTTGTCAGGCAAGTGCTTATCCTACTGAGCTATCTCCCTGGCTAAACTTCTTATAAATGCATGAAAACATAGCAACATATACTAAAAATTATCATGGTATATTTTGAGGCTGAGCATGGTGGCAAACATCTATAGTCCTAGCACTTGGAAGGCTGAGACAGAAGGATCTCCATCAGACCAAGGCAAGTCTGGACTACATATCCAGACTTTCTCAAGACAAAAGTAAAGATATTTCAGAAAATTATTAATTTAATGTCTAACTAACAATTAATTTTATCTGGTGTTATACTATAAGCACCAGGTCAATGTTAAGTTCATTTCCCGATAGGCAAGACTAGTT